>PITA01014405.1:28856-53786 GCA_004023965.1 Spilogale gracilis
AAGAGATTATGCTGAGTGAAATAAGCCAAGAAGAGAAAGTCAAGTATCGCATGGTTTCACTTACTTGTGGTGCATGAGGGGTAACCTGGAGGACAGTGGGAGAAGGAAAGTAAATGGGAAGTAGGGTAATCCAGGGAGAGAAACGAAACAACAGAGACTTTGGACACAGAAACAAACTGAGGGACTTGGAGGGAGGGGGATGGAGGGATGGGAGAGCCTAGTGGTGGGTACTGGGGACACCTAAAGTGTGGAGCACTGGGTGTGGGGAATGGGGAATGAATCTTGGAACACTGGAAAAAAAAATTTAAGTAGCAATAAAAAAAATAATAAAAAAATAAAATGCCAAAAAAAAAAAAATTACAGGTCCCCAAAGAGAATGAAGTTTACCGATTATATAGGACTCTAGGTGTTGAGTAGGCAAATCTGAATTTGAATTTCAAATTTATCAATTGCTAGTTATATCAGTAACTGAAAGTTAATACCGCTGATGCTATTTTGCTTCATTTGTGAAACAATTTTTTTTCCAAAGGGGTTTTATGAGAATTAGAAAGAGGAGAAAATACACAAAGTATTTAGCAGTCATTTAAATAAATGTTCATCATTTTCAATATTACCATTGTCATTAATATGCTAAGTACCAAGACAAAAACAAACAAAATAATATGAAACAAAAACAAACAAAAGTCACCAGGAAAAGAGACAGAGGAAGAGAGTTACCTCTTGTTTCTCTAGAAAAGTATTTTCTTTAGATAATATCTAAAGCCAATAAGCAAGATATTTTTATATAAATGCTATTTAGAAATATGGGACCAATGCTGGGATAAATAGCTATGTGTTGAAAGCTGCAGCTCTGCAGGAAGAATTGTCAGTAGGAAGAGGTGGGTCGGGTTACTGCTGTTCTTCATTATCAGACTTGTAGTTTAATTTGTATTCCATTGTACATGTATCACATTGATAACAATGATAAATTACATGTAAAAAGAGAAATGCATTAGATGGGAAAATGGAACCAACTATAGCCAGCGCCTTAATGTGCTAGGGTAGTTGTTTAACCTCAAATTGCCAAATTATGTCGCAGTTTGATGCTAGGTTACTGTTGCATTTTCTGAGAAGAAAACCAAATTGAATCAACTATGTTCTTACTTCTATCTCTCTGTGATTTTTAAAAACTTTATCACCAGACAATGTCTCTTTCCTCCACTTCTTTATTCTCTCCAATCCTTCCCGGGGACCTAACCATCAATGGGAAGGTTAGTGTGCCTACTGGCAAGCGAGCGTTTAGACCTGTGCGTGCATAAAATATCAATAGCACTATTTCATGTTTTATAACTTTTCATAAATCTTTCGGTATCACTTCTTTGAACTTTGGCAATATTGATAAATATAGATTTAGGTCATAAATAAAACCAAAATGTTTATCAGTAGTGGTGGTACTAATATGAACGTTAGGTTTCTGGGTTTTTTCCTAAATTTAATTAACTAATTAATTTTTTGTACTCTTTATTTTCCAAAGTTTTCAAATGGATACCAGCCTTTCTCATGTCTTCATTTGTTATGGACCTCTGTCTGCAGCAAAGTAAGCTCTAAGAAAGGTGAAGGGACTGAGAGGTCATTAGTTAGTTTGTGGAATGGCAACTTAGAGAAAGATGTAGCCTATTGTTTTCTGTTTAGGTTTGATGACATCATTACCATATTCTTAACCAAAAGTTGTATAAAGAGAAACAGTCTGCACAGATGAAAAGCATGTCAGCAGTCTGCTGGCATTAGCTGAGTCTCTTCACACCGAGGGATGCACACTTCCAAAATCATTCATTAGAAACCTGGCCAAGTCTGTATCATTCATTAACGGTCTCTTTACTGAATAGGAAAAATGAATGGAACCCTTTAATCTGACATTAATAAGTTGCAACCATTTGGAGAAGTATTCAAATGTAAAATGTTGAGGTTCATCACTGAAATTTTATTTGATGGCTTGAGTTTGTTCTGGCTCATTTAAAGATATAATTTTCGTAGGACTTTACCCCCGATGGTGGGTGATAATGGGTACTCTAGTCTGGTGAGTTGAAGGGGAACTCAGTGGGGCCAGGATGCAAATTCACAAAACTGAAAGCTGGAAGTACCCCTGAGAAACATCTAAGAGAAGTAATTTTCAAACTTACAAAAATTAATCCTCTTTTTATTTAAAGACAGGTATAAAGAAACAGATAGGTAAGTCTACTGGCCCCCTTTCCTTTCATTTTGCAGAAAATTGAGGATCAAAAAGAGAAAGCAAGGTAATTATTGTGATTCTTCCTTTAGATTCCCATCGTAGCCGCTTGAGAGGTCGTTTCCTCTCAAATCCTTGTAGCATTTAAAAATGCTTTCTTTACAAGTAAATAAGGGAGAAAAGAGAACACATAACTTTTACTTTGTATCTCTGTATAAAATGATAAGCAAATGTGTGCAGTGTGTATATGATTTAGATGAGGGTTAGAGACAGATGTTTTGCAGATAAGGTGACACTTGAAGTGGGCTTTTAAAGAGCGTTCATTGCATCAAAATGTGTTATTTCTTTTTGCTTCTTTTTTTCAACAAGACTGGGACCTTCTTGATGAGAGAGACTAAGCTTTTTTCATATTGGTATATACAGTGCCTAAGTGATGTCTGGAACAGACTGAGTATCTAAATACGTCTGGTATGTCTCAATTTAAGTTAAATTTGTGTACATAGGTTGAAATTCTAAACAAGAGTTAGAAATATCCCAATGAGTTTGGCTACAGAAATCTCCCATATTTATCCTTGCCATTGGCCACTAGATGAATTTTGACCTTGCTGTCGCTACTTTTGATGGGATGATTTTTGCTACGAGTCTCTGTCACATTTCTCTAATACAGTCACTTTTTCTGCGGTGTATTAGCGTGCTTTATGGGAGTCCTGCATCCGTATGATTTAAATGGATCTTTGATGGGCACTTTCTTATGATAGAGTGTTCTGCAATATTGTTTGTTTTAAGTTCTGGAAATAGGATATTTTGTTTACTGCTTTAGAAAAGAGTAAGTAGATGTTTAATCAATTCAGACTTAAATATGGCATACTTAGAATATAGGGGTAATTCAGTAATGCAGGCAGATGATTAAAACATTTAATGGATAGGTTAATGGTATATGAAATATGTTATTCCTGAAAATAACAGCTGCACGACAGGAATACAAGCAACACTCCCTAGATAGATATTCCTGTGGAAATATCCAGAAGAATGAAATTAATTTTTAGTGGATTTCTGTGAAGAAGTAATACAGTCCACTATTTGTTCATCTATCCATCCATCCATCCATTCATTTATACATTCATTTTCAAACATAAACTAAGAGCCTGCTCTATGCCTAGAAGAGATGTGTAAACATCAGAGATGGTTATTATCCTTTCACAATATTTTTCTCATATCCCCCAGTTACTCTTCAGGCCAGAGGACTGAAACCCATGTGAATTCTTATTGTCTTCCCTTTTACTTTTCACACACGTCAGAATCTTAAAAAAACTGCTGCTGCTATTTCATCCCGTAAAGAATAAGAGTTCAGATTCAACTAGCGATCTTTCTCAGCAAACAAAGTATAACTGGTGATTAACTCTAAGATCCTATGTATTTCCTGAAAATGGTGTTAAAGTATTTAAAGGAACTAAATTGAACTAATTCTTCATCCTCATCATCATTTCATTCCTGTCACAAACACTCCAGTCTAGTTCTAAGAATTACCAGATTCTTCAAGCAGTCCATTGGCTTTTATTGCCTTTTGTACTCTCGCTGTCTCATTGCCTATTAATACCTCACACACAAATACCCTGAAGGAAGTTTAGTCACCTGTCAATCCTCATTTCAAAAGTGTTCATGTTAGTAAAATATTTAGTTACCAACTTCTGTCCTCAGGCATACACATAAACACACACACAACATACTTCTATATATTAAACACAATATCTGCATTAATTGTCCTCTATTCATAACAACCCATATTTTGTCCACTATCTAATAAGTTCCACAGCATTATAGTGGAAGCACCATCATTTTATTAAAATCATAAGTCTGGGAAAAATCCTTATTTTTTCAAAAATGTGAGGATATCCCTTTCCTCTCTGAACTTTTTAAAGAGCAAGCACTGGCTCATTTGGTAGAACATGCAACTCTTGATACTGGGGTCATGAGTTCAAGCCCCACTTTGGATGTAGAGCCTATTAAAAAAAAAAAGAACTCTGGTGTTTCAGGAATTCTTCTTGTCTTGGCTTTTTCGGTGCCTTCCGGCCTTGGTCACACCACTTCAAAGAATGAAGAGGTAGACCAGACAGAGAGTGGTGGGCAGCAAAGAAAAGTTTATTCCGAGGGAGTACAAAGCTCCTGAAGAGGGAAGGGACTCAGAAGGGTTGCTGTTTCGGTTTAAGTCTAGGGGTTCTTATAACCTGTTTTGCAGAAGGATCTTAAGCAACCAGAGTGTGGGCCCCCCTGCAGGTTGGCTGCTATGGCGTGTCGGGGTTTTGATCATGCTCCAGTTATTAGGTTATTATTCATGGGTTGATGGCCTTTTTGAGCTGACATCTGGAGACTTAGTCTTAACTGCCTTAGCTTGTGATAGTGACAAATGTTTCAGGGTCAGTTTCTTTATCTCGGGATATTTTGGAAAAGCCTTTTCTGCAGAAGCTGCAAAATAGGATGTCAGTGTTATTTTTGTCCTAGCTGTCCTGACTCCTTGTTTTCTGGTTGGGCATCCTGGCCCTGACTTGTCCAATCAACTCCTAACATTAGGAACTCAATTTAGAGTTTCTTATTGAAAATTGCCATACAACTCAGCACAAATAATTGAGTGAAATGCTAACTTTGTGGGTTTTTTTTTTTTTTTAAGATTTAGTTATTTTTGAGAGAGAGAAAGAAAACAAGTAGGGGAGGGGCAGCAGGCAAGAGAGAGGAAGAGTATCCCAGGCTGACTCCCTGCTGAGTGCCGAGCCCAGAGCCCTACATAGGGTCTTGATCACAGGACCCTGAGATCATGACCCTGAGATCATGAGCTGAGCTGAAACTGAGAGTCAGATGCTTAACCGATTGAGCCACCCAGGCAGCCCAGCTAACTTGTGTTTTTAGAGCATAAATTATATATTATAAGGCTAAACATTTTCCAGAGATCCCAGGTGAAAGGAGATATTTCAAAAATTAAGCAATTTTGTGATTAATTCAGATTCTTCTATGAGTACCTCCAAGACATTAAATATAAAGATTTAAACGCATATGTTTGTATATTTGAAATATGCGAAATTATATCATCTCTGACATATTAGTTCCAAGAGTGTTTCTGTCGATTCTTCAGGATATTCTGCATAGGCGATCATGTTATCTGTGAACAGAGAGTTTCAGTGCTTAATCATCAGTCCTTATACTTTTGCACGAGCTCTTACTTCCAGTAGGATGTAGAAAAGGAATAGTAGAAGGGGACCTCCTTACCTTGTTCTCTTTTTCAAGGGAAGCAATTAGTTTCTCACCACTCATTTTGATGGCTGTTATAGGTCTGATATATTCAGCATGCCACACTAACAGTTTAATTTTTTGGTCTCTGGAAAGCCTGGTTTGGACGATGACGATTTTTGTGAAGTTCTACAATTCTAAACATCATGTAAACATCACGGGGTATAGCACATGACAATTATAACTCATATTAACATGTAACTTAGAAGACAGGCAATATACTCACAGAAAGGCCTTGATGGATGAGTATACTTTTATTTGGATGAACTCTAATAAAGACTGTTTTTAGTGGAAGAGAACCTACAGTCAGGGAAAAAAAGAAAAATTTGCGGCAACACTCTTGTTGGTTTCCTTTGTCTTGTGTGCAAGACCTAACTGAAGATATATGAGGAAGAAACATAGTAAATGATAGCCTTTAATACAATGTTAAAGTTTTTCCTTCTTCTCAGTAGGCAATGGGAAGCTACTCCTATTTCTGTATAGAGTTGTGACAAGATCTGAGAATCACTATACTATTTAACAGGAGTCACAGAGTCAAATGCCCACAGTTCTGTCACTCAAGAAATAAGCTATCTTAGAAACAATGTGACATTTCATGACTTTTAAATATGGATAACAAATTCAAATGTGAAATTCACACACACAGATCTGCTGACAGGAATTGGTATATGAATGCATGGGTTTGGAAATTTTTGTTGTAATTCATAATATACAAGAAGAATATGCACTAAAATATACTCTATTAATAAGATACGATAGATCACATCCATAAAATATTTAACATTATGAAGCAATTTTTGTATATTTTTCATCTTCCAATATACACACATGTAGACACATTGTATATATATATATATATATATACACACACACATACATACTTACATACATTTTATAAATAAATATCTGTGTATATATATAATCCTAACATATACATGTATCTTTCTTCCTTCCTCTTCCCCACCCTCCTTGCCCTCCCTCTTTCCCTACACCTGTCTTCTCTTCTTCCTCCGTCCCTTCATCCCTCCCTGTCTCTTCTTCCTTTCTTCCTTCTTTCCCTTCCATGTACCTCCCCTTCCAATGTCCCTTTAAAGGTAGTTGTGGCGAACCTGTTTCGCTTGTTAAAAAATCAAGTTTTCTCAACCTCAGGGATCTCTAGAGGTAGCCAAGAATTGGAAATATGTCAGTTCCATGGGTGATTTTTATGCATTCTAAGCTTCTAGAAAATTGTTCTCTGCTTAAGGAAGAAAAACTCAGAAGTACCAAGTATGGTTAGTAGAGCTGATGGGGTTAGTATCTCAATCACTTTTACACTTTCTCTAAAAATGAATGTTGGTGTGCAACTTTAAGTGTTTGCTCTAAATTTGAGTCATTTACCATCTATGCCAGAAGCTTTGTGTGTGTGTTTGAGGGAGAGAGGTTATATTTTAATTTTATCTTTAACTTTTTCTTTTGAGACAATTTGAGATTTCCAGAAGAGTAGGGACATTGACACAAATCTAATTATAGGACTGGCTATGCCCAGTAAATATTCCTGAATTTGTGACCCACTGACACAAGATAGCCACACATCCATAATGCCTGCAATGATTTATTCAAGCAGTCACTCAGAGGGGCGGGGTGGGGGTTAACTCCTTGAGACTTTGTAGATCCTGGTCTGTAACCTCATATCTCTGACCCCTGTGTGCATGGCCAGGTGCACATACATGTGAGAGGTTAGACATCTGATACCCTTGTCCTAGTAAGCATTTTTGGCAAGTCAGGTACTTATGTTTCATGGATCAAACTATGAAAAGGATATTAGAAGCATCCATTTGTAGATATCAATATCTAAGATAAGTTGGTGGATGACTTTATAAATTGACTTAAAGATACAATTCAGTGACAACTGAATTTTCTTGGTCCTCAACCAAGAAAATATTACTACTATGTATTTCTGCCATTGTGAATAAATATATGCACATATATATGTATTCATAGATACATACATATTGTCACTGCATTTTTGCTTTAGAAAATATGTATCTCAATAGGAATTAGTCAGATTTTATGCTTTCTACTGGAAAAGATTTGTTTATTGGGGCACCTAGATGCCTCAGTTGGTTAAATGTCTGGCTCTTGGTCTAAATATTTTTTTTTTTAAGATTTTATTTATTTGAGAGAGAGAGAGGGAGAAAGAGAGAGCAGAAGCATGGGGGAAAGGCAGAGGGAGAGGGAGAAGCAGGCTCCCTGTTGAGCAGGGAGCCAAACACAGGGCTTGATGCCAGCACCCTGAGATCATGACCTGAGCCAAAGGCAGACGCTTCACCAGCTGAGCTACCCAGGCGCCCCATGTGTCTGGCTTTTGATTTTGGCTCAGGTCATGATCTCAGGGTGGGGAGATTTAGCCCAGCTTCAGGCTCTGCGTTGAACATAGAGCCTGCTTAAGATTCTCCCTCCACTCCATGTCCCCACCCTGCCACTGCTCGCACACTTTCAATCTCTCAAAAAAAAATTGTTTACTATCACAATTTAAATTTTTTATGTGTATTGTACCATGTGCTTTTCAAATAATGTTAATGTATATGTAATAGTCAAGACAAAGCCATGTTATGGATAAGATCCTAGGCTTTGGGTCAATAGTCCAGGTTTTGGTTCTTTCATCTTAAGCAAACTACTTCATTTCTTTCTGCCTCAATCTCTTTTTTATCTCTTGAGCGTGATTAATAATTATACTCATATAATTTATCTGAGGATTAATTTTGTTAATACCAAATCTCATCAAATCTAATACACACCAATTGTAAGATAAACCACATTTTGCACCACTAAGAACAAAAAATTTATATGCTGCTAATATTTATGAAAAGATACATTCAATTTTAGGAGATAGCTGATTTCAGTGCTGTTCAAATGTATGAAAAAAGTGTATCTTAAAATTGATGATACGTAATATATAAAAGGTGGTAGGATATTCTAGAATGATATGCTATTATTAGGTCAAATGTTTTTGTCCATTTGACAAATGAGGAAACTCTGATAAAAGGGAGTAAAATAATTTGCTGAAGGACAACAGCCAATCTGATTTAGGAATGTAATTAATGTTTACTGATTGCTGCATTGGTATAATTTCCAATTTACCATGCTTAAGAATATGAATTACTCATAGTAGAAATAATAACAAGTAGAAAAGTTTGTCCCTTATTTGATATAAGATATGCTATTTGTAATGGTAAAACATTTCAGAATTTATTCTAAATTAGTTGTATTTTGTTTTATAAATGTAATTTAGCTGATATATTAAGATGAAAGCCTTATCTCAGTGCTTTTTGAATTAGACTTCCATTTTATTTTTTTGAAGATTTTATTTATTTAAAAGAGAGAGAGCAAGGGTGGGGCAGGGGGGATAGAGTGGGGGTGGAGATGCCCGCTGAGGAAGAGGGAGAAGCAGACTCCTTGCTGAGCAGGGAGCCTAAAGCAGGGCTCAATCCAGTCCATTCCAGACCCAGAGATCAGTACCTGAGCCGAAGGCAGATGCTTAACCGACTGAGCTACCCAGGTGCCCCTAAGTGAGACTTTCTTAAAATTATTGTATTGTTTGTCAGTTTTAAGACAAAAAAATCAGTATAACTACACTTAAATTATTTGCAGTAAAGTTGAAAATACAAAATTCAAGAAGCTCAGGTCATGATCTCGGGGTCCTGAGATGGAGCCCTGGATCCCAACTCCTGGCTAGGCAGGGGTCTGCTTCTCCTTCTCCTTCTGCGTCTCTCCCCTGCTCATGCTGACTCTCTCCATCTCTCTCTCTGTCTGTCCCTCTGTTTCTCAAATGAATAAATACAAAACTTGAGAAAAATACAAAATTCAAATATAACATACATAAAATAACATTGTAACTTATACTTGGAATTTTACCAGTGAGATAACACAGATACAAAGAAGTTATGCCACTTGCTAATTATTCAAATAAAATTTAAAATTAAGTGAAATTTTTTTTGTGTATCTTGGATGGATTATCATTGCTCTGCACGGGAGTCCTGGGATCTGTCTTTCCCCCAGTTAGAATCAACCCTGCAGCAGTCAAGTTTGCTGAACATATCTGTTTTGTTCTCTTATTCAGATTTATTTCTGGCCCTCAAAATATTAGCATAAAATACTCTCTGGTTTTCAGGCCAACTCAATTTTATGAGTGCATAATTTCACTGGAAATGTTGTCTCACTAATAAAATGAGAGGGAAATCCTGCCACAACCTGTCATCACTCAGGCCAAGGCTGGCCGGAGCCTGATGACAGTCGTTTATCTTTGCATTAGTGTGTTACGCAACTTACTGGGTGCATTGATTAATTGATGAGACAAGTTATTAAAATGGACCCTGTCAAAGATCAAGAATAGGGGAAAACTCTTCCTTAATTTTTGTTCCTCTCCTCAGTTGATGAGAGAAGCCTGCTAACACCTTGATCCGTCAGTATAGAAAAGACACGATGGCCTGAAGTTATCATGAGTGAATGAAAAGAGAAACACAGAGGTGGAAAGTGCCTCCTTTGTGCCAAAACTGCTTAGCTACTAAAATTTTAATAGATCATCTGGTTAAGCTTCTTCACAACTTAAAGAGCTAAATGACACTGAAGGTCTTAGAAGTAAAATTACCTATCCAGCTTCACATGGGTTGGAAGTAAATAACAGGACATTCTAGAATCTGGTTTGAGTGCCTATCGTTCTTTCTGCCACATTATAATAGAGTAATCTTATTAAGGAAATATTATCCTTGGGATGTTACCGGGGGATGCCTGGGTGGCTCAGCTGGTTAAGTGTCTTCCTTTGGCTCAGGTCATGATCTAAGGGTCTTAGGGATCAAGTCCCACATTGGGCTTCCTGCTCAGCGGGGAGCCTGCTTCTCCCTCTGCTGTGCTCTCTCTCTGGCAAATCAATCAATCAACCAATCTTTAAAAATACAAAAAAAAAAAATATGTTACCAGGGATTTAATATCGATAGCATAGTGGGACAATTTGTATATTTGTGGATAGGCTTTACAAATATCCTAAAGATTCCAAATCTTATTAGAGGATCAAGTTCAACCTGGAACTGAAGGGTCACGGGGAAGTAGGTTAAGTTGGAATCATAAGACTGGATCCGTAAAGTCAGATTATTCCATAAAACCTTGGAACTCTCTGTTCCTTTAAGGTAAGGGTTTGAATTGATAGGTATCCCAAATTGTCTACTGGCTTCTAGGCATCCCTTATACCCAGTGACTTGCAAGCATATGATCGGAAATTGGGAGTCTCTGTGGGCACTGATGTTCTACAAAATAAAATTGCATACGCTTTCATGGGAATTCTTTTAAAGCATAAGTTAGTAACAGACCCTCCCTTAGGGAAAGGGAATGACACCAACACATGCATGATAGACTTGTGACAAACTTGTCACAATCTTTTCCTTCTGTCTGCATACTTCAAAGAGATCAAGGATATTACATATTCTCAAATGAAACACAATGGACTTTGAGAGGAGCAGGGATGTGCTTTCTTCTTATATGGCTGGCGTATTTCCAAAATACTTCTTTTCTAGTTTCTTTGCTAATTTCTCTATATGTCTCTATAGATGTGAGTAATACCTCAAACCACAGAGCACAGAACCTATTTGAGGCACTTTAATTATATGATATCCAATGTCCAGGTTGATTTGTCTCATAGCAAAATTAGTATAATTGTGTCTTTTTTTCCTCTAAAAAAGCCAATAAATTTTGAGTGGTTCTCCACTCAAATACATTGAATTAAGTTTTAACTTATGGAAATTTTATCAAATTAAGATACATGAAGAAAAATGTTTTCATGCCTTGGCTTGAATTAAAATTATTAAAACTGAGGTCTCGGCAATATCTATTAAAGAAAATTATAGTTAAGTTTAAGTCAAGTGGGAAAAACAAAAGAGATTAAAATTTTCATCCCCTGTTTTTGACTTAAGCTACATCTTTTTTAGCAGTAGTGTTGAGGTGACAAATCATCCTGAAATGTCATAAAAATGTTCCAAGTTTGTAGTTGAAGTTGCTTAGAGGGACGATCTGAAGTTCTGTACTTTTTTGTTCAATAATCCATTTGCAGGTTATTCTGACCCTCCTTGGGGAAAAAATGAGAGTAGAATGGCATTTTGGAAATAATTCTTCATTCTGAAAATTCCATGAATGATGAACTCAGCAAGGTTATACTTATAATAAAAATGTTGTTGCCGGTCCATCTGTCAAATTTCACATGTATTTTTAGTACCAGATTTTTTTTTTCTCCTTTTGCTAAAATCCCAGTACCTAGTGTCCACAGATATAGGATCAATAATGCACTGTGGTAATTTAAGACATATTAAGAGGCTGTAAGATAGTTAGAAGAGAGTTCTAACAGATTTCCTATGGAGGGAAAATGTTATTAGATGAAAGAAAATATAATGATCTCTTTTTGATGGAGGGAAATTTGTTTCCTTTTGCTTAATTATGTTGTAAATGATTTATTATCAACATTCACAAAAATTTTGTAGGGTACCCAGAAGATTCCCTGAGTTAGAATTTGTTGTTTAGAAATACTTTCTTTAAATTCTCGTGTAAATCATGTAATTTTGTGTTCTGCTCATTTTCTTGCTGTCGGCTCTCCTGGCATTGATTTGTGAGATAACAAAGGAGATAAACTTGTTGTTAAAAAAATTAGTATAAAACAGAAGTATTATAGTGAGATTACAGACCATTTGCTAAGAATTAAAAAGAATAATAGTGTTGGATAGAAACATAAAGATCATTTCGTCAGATGCCCACAGTTTTCCCCTAATGTCACCACAGGAACAAAAAATAAAAACAAAAACATAAAATATGCTTTCATTTATAAGAGAACAGAAAACTTTTAAAAAGTTAAAGAATTTTAGAAATAACATATAGAATATTTCAACTCAGAACACATATTTATGTAGATATCCGTATCTATTTATAGATATCTCTAGATCTACCTCCTTGAAAATAAGTATGTGTGAAGCAAGAAACTGATCTTGACGTTTTTCTAGATAGTTTAGATGGATCCTATCCAAATATTCAGATACAAAGTAGGCAACACTGATCATTTCAAACATTTTATATTTATTGAGATAATAGTAAAAAGGTTGATGCTCTACTTAAAATAAAAATTATTTTAGAGAAGAGAAGGGAGCATGAGAGCGAGGAGGGGCAAAGAGAGAGAGAGAAAGAGAAAATCCCAGGCTGACTCCCTACTAAGCACAGAGCCAGAGCATGATCTCAGAATTCTCAGATCATGACCTGAGAGATGGAACCTAGAGTCTGGCACTTAACCAACTGAGCCACCCAGGGATCCAGTGAGTTGAAGCTCCACTTACGACAAATGCAAAAGTAAATGAAATCTGTACTATTTTCTAAAGAAACGATCTGTATGTTAATTCTCTTTTCACTTAATGTCGAGCTTCATCTGTGTAAGGTATAGGGAAGGTATTCAAATATACAGAGATGAAATATGCATCTGTTTTCATCAAGTTTATGGGGAATGAAGATAATTCAGAAGTTTTAAAAGTTAATCATTATATAGGAGATACACTGATTAAAAACATTTACAGGAACTGCTGAGCTGCTCAGAGAAGAAGGGTTGCCATTTCTCCTTGCTTCCCGTCACTAAGCACAAACATAAACACTGGAAATGGTGCCGGGGACAAGTTAAGGTGAACCCCGAAATGTGTTCAGAGTAAAGAGAGCTGTTACCATACCAGGGTTTGAGCACTAGCACTGCGCCGGGTTCTCCTGTGTCCTTCTGCATAACAGAGAAAGGCTGTCCACACCTTGTATTTTCCCATCTGTGACACAGCAGCAGAAGGTGGTCCAGGGAAGCTCGTGATTGTCTCAGATCACAACACCAGATGACACTGAAACCGGGAAAATGCTCTCCTTTACCACCTGACCTGCGAGTCTGCTTTTCTGCTACCAAGAGATACCTGGGGTGGAGGGCAGAGCCTGCAGGAGAAAAACAGCTCTAGCTGACACCCTTGAAGGAAGTGGAAGACCTACAGGACTAAGACTTTCCAGTCCAGCTGCTAAATGGTACCAGCAAGAGAGTCCAAAGACACTCCTCCCCTACAGGGGAGAAACTGCTTCTGCTGCCCCAAGGCAGTACCATAGAGACCAGTGGGAGCCCCAATGCCAGCTTAACCAAAGATACTAAAGTCATACTGCAAAGACTGGAAATCAACCCCTTACTGCAATCACAGCCCACCCAAGCGGGACTACACAGTCATGCTAAGCAAGGCAGTGTGAAAGCCTGCTCACATAATTACGTAAGTCATAAGTCATTACCTAATGATAAAAGGATCAACGCAGTAACTAGACATAACAATTCTAAATGTGCACAGAGTTGAAAAATACATGGCACAAAACCTGATAGGGTTGAAAGGAGAAAACCACAATTGCAGTCAGAGGCTTGAACACTTGCTATTAGAACAACAGATAGGACCGTTAAAAAATCAAGGGGCTACAATGTTTGAACAATACATTCAACTGAGAGCACATGAGAGGATCTAACTGTCAAATATAGAACATTTTATGCGATAGTAACAAAATGCAGGATTTTTTTTTTTTGAGACTTCCACCGGGAACTCACCAAAACAGACCACATGTGGCCCCTAAGACAAGACTCAACAATCGCAAAGAATTGAAATGATTGAAACTGTGTTGTCTGACCACAGTCAGATCAAACTAGAAACAGTACAAGGAAAGCAACGCTAACAGAGTAGCATGGAAATTCTTTAAACAGCTGAGAAATGGTACATTTCTAAAGAATCCACGGTTCGGAGATGAAATCTCAAAGGATTTAAAAAGGATGCTACTAAGTACTACTAAAAAGAACACATAGAAAGGAACTATACACAGTGACTCGGTGGAGTTTATTCGAGGGATGCAAGGATGTTTCAATATAACAAAATCAAGCATTGTAACCAATAATATCAATAAACTAAAGAAGAAAAAATCACGGTCATATCTATTGTATAAAAATAATTTGCCCCAAGTCAACATCAATGTATGATAAAAACTCTCAGAAAGTTAGGGTTAGAGAACTTCCTCAAATTGATGAAGAACATTTACCAAAACCCTACTACAGCTAGCATTGTACTTAATGATGAAAGACTAATTGCTATTATTGGGGGATTAAAAAAAATTAAAACTCAAGCAAAGCCTACTATTTATGTAGGAAAAGAGAGCTGAATATAGCTGCACCAAACCTGGAGTCACGTGTGTGCCATGGCGTGTGACAGCTCATGCATCACACAGATGCATGAGTCCATCTACAAGATAGATAGATTAGACAGAATTAAAAAAAAAAATTAAAAAATTAAATTAAAAAAAATACCAGTCTTACAAAACAAAAACATGCCTGCGGCCTTAAGTAATCTGAAATATACTAGAATAATACTGTGTTTCTTAGTGATGATATCAAAGCAATATATCATTGTGATTACAATATGCTGAGATGCAGCATCACAGTTGTCCGTGAGCTGGAGCAGGTCTGGCTGCCCCACAGCAATATTGCAATTTTAATTAACATTTGGGGAGTAGGAGATCGGTGCAACCATCCTTCTCGTTTAATTGATAGCCCTTTGAAAATTGAGCTGCTTGTTTCATGCATGGACCATTGCTTACCACCTGCTGGATTTATTTGGATGGCTACCTGTTAAATCTTATCTGTAATCTTCATGAAGCGGAATACACATCCTTTTTGTTTTGAAGTGCATTTCAAGGAATGAGTTCAATCATTAAAGAAGTCCTGTTTTGTAATGGAAAAGGAGATAATATTCTATTTATTTTGATCCTTCATGGAGAAAATTTAGAGGATATTCTGCTTTTTATACTGCTTTAATGTTTAAATAAGCACATAAGAATATTTTATAGATGCTAACATCAGTATTTGAGGTAGAAATGATATTTAAAAAAAATAATTCCATGGACATGTTTTCAGATGTTTATCCGATAGCACTCTCATTTTCCTCCTTCTCAAAAGAATCTCGGAGTTCCTCAGATCTTCACTTCTCTGACAGCTTTGCCAGTCTCATTCAAAAGCAATTTAGCCTGTTCATACCTCCATTAAATAATTTGAGAAAATCAGAATAATTATATGTTCCTTTTCAGTATTCGAATCAAGAATGGCCATGTGATCTAATACAGAACAGTAAGATACTAGGAGTAGTTTACCAGAGATTCTGTGGAAATACCTTCTTGTATTTCCAAGAGGTGAGGGAAACCTTGAATATCTCTGGTTTTGTACGGACTCTTTAAGAAGGCCATCCTGTCCTCTAAATCTCATTATGGTGTCCTGTAATCTAGTGAAAAAAAGGTGTTTCATGGATAAAAATGTAGTCAGTTTTGTGAAATGCCATTAATGATCAAACAAGATGTAGACTGATAATTGACCATTTAACTTAGCAGTATGGAGATCATTGAGGACTTTGATAACATCAATTTCTCGAGGGTATTGGAAACCAAAGCTCCAATGGAGAGGACTTGAAAAGATGTGGAATAAAAAATTACTGTCTATTGAAAACAATACAATTGCCGATCAACAGATGAATGGATAAATTATATGCAATCTATATATAGCATATATAATATAAATTTCATCTAGAGGCGCCTGAGTGGCTCAGTCAGTTAAGCAGCAGACATTTGATTTCGGCTCAGATCAAGATCTCAGGGTCCTGGGATTGAGCCTTATGTCTGGCTCCATGCTCAGCAGGGAATCTGCTTAGGACTCTCTCCCTCTCCCCATATCAGAATATGTAGTTCTGATACATGTTACAACAGGGATGAACCTTGGGTATCTTTCATTTTTTTTTAAAGATTTTTTAATTTATTCATTTGACAGATGGAGTGAGAGAGGAAACACAAGCAGGGAAATGGGAGAGGGAGAAGTAGGCTCCCCACTGAGCAGGGAGCCCAATGAGGTGCTCAGTCCTAGGATCCTGGGATCATGACCTGAGCCAAAGGCAGAAACTTAATGACTGAGCCACCCAGGTGCCCCTTGGGTATTTTATGGTAAGTGAAAGAAACCAGAACCAAAGAATAAATATTGTATGATTCCACTTACATGAAATATTCAGAACAGGCAAGTTTATTGTGGATTACCAAGGCCTGGGGGAGTGGAAAATGGATATTATTGGGTAATGAGTACGGAGTATCTGGTTGAGGTGGAAGGTTTTGGAATAGATAGTTGTGTTGGTTGTAAAACATAGTCATTTTTTAAATGCTCCTGAAAATGGACTTAAAACACTTAAAACACTTAAAAATGGTTCAAATGGCCAATTTTGGGCTAAAGATATCTCTTACTACAATAAAAGCTTAAATGTTATGAATGGTGAGTATAGACAAATCTTATATAGATTTTTTAAATAAAATAAGTAGAGATATCAAGTGCCTCCTGCATAAGTAAGTATGAGAATAAAACAGTCTGGAAAACCACAAAAATAAGATTATGGTGATTAGCATAATTAATGACACTTAAGGACAGAAATAAATTATCAATAATGACATTTTGAGCATATAGCAGTGGAAAAACTTTAAAGATAAACTGGAAGATGTGAGAAAATACAGGCTTTCTCCTTGAAAATCAAGATTGCAAAGTGGTATTTTTTAAAAAGGACATAGTTGGCTCTTTGAAAGTAATGAAGAGGTGGGTCTGATGGTATTATGTACACGTCATTGTGAAGGACAAGAGGTGTGTATTGCATGTTTAATCATCCCACGGACTCTATTGACAAGTGTTTTTATGTGGAGTGAATATATTATTAGGCTTGCTGTTATTAAACTAAAAATGCTATGAAAGGTTATTCTAATTAAAAACTCTTCTAGAGGTGAGAAAGAAGTCACTGATGAAGCATTTGCTCAAATCAGTCGTTTAATTCAGATTAATGAGTCTACAAAGTAGTCACAAATTAAACAGGATATGACATAGAAGGCATCATCTCAATGCTCCATAATCAGAAAACAAAAATTTTTGGTGCAAAATGCCAACAAATTTACTCATTTAATTTTAATAAATTAAAACTGAAAACAAAACCAAAACGTGAGTTCAGGACATAAATGTGTTATGAACACATTTTATTTTAGTAAGTTACATATTTATGCTTTTGCATGTAGAATCAATCCTGTCTCAATGGATGCTTGTTATTTTTCTTCCAACTCATGTTGCTCTCACTCAAATTAGGCCAGAGATATTTGAATGTTTGATTGTAAAACAATGTAGAAATGGCTAAAGCAAAAATGAGCATAGAAGAGAGACACTTAAATAGAATGTGTACTGAGGAAGGTCTTCCTGGAATGGAATTATATTTGTCTCAGGTCTTAAAAAGACAAATGTGAAACAACTCAGCTATACCTTGCATTGAGGAAGGATCTATGTACCTAAGTCATTTTAATCCCTATGGGAAATTACAAAGACATCATCTGTGAGTAGTAAGTACCATTGGGTAATTGGGGTGTGATGGAAATTCTACTAGGAGAAATAAAAGATCAAACTGGATGATTCTACTGTTCCTCACATTTTCTTCTTTATTTTTATTTGTTTTTATTTTTTCAGTGTTCCAAGATTCATTGTTTATGTCCCACACCCAGTGCTCCATGCAATAGGTGCCCTCCTTAAATCCACCACCAGGGTCACCCATCCCCCTACCCCCCTCCCTTCCAAAACCCTCAGTTTGTTTTGCAGAGTCCAGAGTCTCTCATGCTTCCTCTCACTCTCATTTATCTCAGTTCACATTTTCTTTCCTTCTCCCACTGTCCTCCATGTTACTCTTTATGCTCCACAAGTAAGTGAAACTACATGATACTTGAATTTCTCTGCTTGCCTTATTTCACTCAGCATAATTTCCTCCAGTGCTGTCCATGTTGCTACAAAAGCTGGATATTCATCCTTTCTGATGGAGGCATAATGTGCCACTGTATGCACGGACCATATCTTCCTTTTATTTTTAAATAATATTTTAAAATTATATTTAATATTATTTATTATTATATATAATTATTTTAAATAATATTTAATACCTTTAAATATTATTTTTAGATAATAATATACTTTCTTATCTGACAGGGCTTTGAGAGAATGAAATGAGAGAATGTGCGTGAGCATAATTGTTCTTCCTTAAAGGCTACAGGGAATCTTACACAGGTTCATTCATTAAAGAACAACTTACCAGCACCTACTACGTAAAAAGGGTCCATTCTAAGATTTAGTGACACATCAATAACTCAAATGAACAGAATACTTCCCATTTAGTCCATATCCTTGGAATGGATATCTCTTTGCCTTGTTCTGATGTCTCTTTATAAGATTATATTAAAGATCCTCAAATTACCCTGTTTGTTTTTTGTAAGAATCAGAGACAGACTGGCAGCTGATTCCCTATCGCTTTTCCACAAACTATAGACAGAATGGAAACAACTTCCTTTTTAAGTAAGATTTGCAAAACAAAACAAACAAAAATGTGGAGAGAATTGATAGACTGCTCTTGAGGCTAGGCTAAGTGAGGCATCTTTTATACTTTGATAATAATGACGACAGAGATAAGTAACACTTACCAAATGCTTCTTCTCTGCGAGGCAGGACCAAAAGTGTATACATAATTATACATGTATCATTTTCTTCAAGCCTCACAATTCTGTGCCATTTAATACTATTTTATGTGTATTTTTAAACTTATTTTCCTAAGCTACACAGCCACGAAGTAGCAAAATATAAATATTAAACCCAGGCATCCTTTGTTTTTGATGTAGTGTTCAATGATTCATTAGTTGCCTATAACACCCTGTGCTAACTGAACATAATAAAAAAATCATAAAAAACAAGCATAGGCATCTACTGTTCTTACAGTGTTCTAGCCTCTGAGACTTCTTTCTCTTGAGTAATTCTCCTGATGTTAAACATGGCCCATACAAATGCAGACTCTGTATCTTGAGCAGCTGCCCCAGCAGTCCGTGAAATAAATAAAATATATTTTATCTTTGATGTCCTTGAATCACATAGATTGTTCTATTGGAGGTGGGGTGATTTGTAGTAAATAGATTATAATCTAATTTTCAAGATAAAATGAAATATAAAGTATAAATATAAAAATTATAATTATGCATATATTATAAATAAAATATAAAAGTTGAAAACATACATATGGGGTGCTAGGATGGCTCAGTCATTAAGTGTCTGCCTTTGGCTCAGGTCATGATTCCAGGGTCCTGGAATAGAGCCCCACATCAGGTTCCCTGCTTGGTGGGAAGCCTGCTTCTCCCTTTTGCACTCCCCCTGCTTGAGTTCCTTCTCTCACTGTGACTGTCTCTGTCAAATAAATAAAAATCTTTAAAAAAAAAGAAAACATACATACAGAGCTATATAAGTGGTATTATAATTTGTCATATTTTAATCAAGGTTTTTATACATATTGACATTTATATATAACCATATATTAAATATACATAAATAATTGTACATTTATAATAACACTTGTGATATGCCTATATGCAGTATACTTTCTTCCTCACCTTGTCATAAATTTTATTCTGAACTTTATAATGACTTTGAACCTCATAATCAAATACACACATAGCACCCTAACCTCACAGTCTCTTTGCAGCAGGGGAAATAAAGAAAAATAAAATCAAGATTTATTTTCTCTCCCAGAATCATACATGTAAGTGTATATTCTTATATACATAAAACACAGAATAACTGATAAACCAAGGTAGACAAATCCCAGATTATTTTTTGACTGAACCAGTCCAAATGCTGGATTGCATCAGCCTAAGAAGGTATTCATTTGCCATGTTTCACAAAATACTTGCATATTTATTAATTATTATTAATTCTACTATACTCTCACCGCTATTAATATTAAGCACATTTTATTATCACCAGTACCATCTGTTATTCTTCGTGTTCATTTGACCATGTAAGTGTGTTTATGTATTTCACATAGATAAATCATCTTTCATCATTTAGCAGATCCGGGAACTGAGACTGAGATTAAGCCGTGTGTTCAGCACCACGCAGCTCACAAGTGGCATTCTTTTTCAGCTTTATCCACACCCACACTCACCTGTCACCATCACGGAAGACCCGCTGTAGGCCACGCGCTGCGTTTTACACGTTTTATTTACTTCTTGGTAAATTACTGATATTTTTAGGTAACGCTGTCAACGATAATGGTAAACACTTTCACCGTGCTTTTAAAATAATCTACTGAGCGTATTAGGTTTACCATCACAAGTGAATTTCTAGAAACATTTAAGGGATTGGCCTGTTTGTATCCCAACGTTGCAAGCAGGAAACGAAGAGTCAGAATAATAAAATGATTTGCAAGACTCCAGACAGCCGGGTATGACGGTTAAGATTAGAACCTGGGTGTTCTGAATCGTGACACGACTTACTCTCATTATACCTTGCTGACATTTACCAGCCTCCCTGTCCAAAGCATTGCACTCTTCTCCTACCTCCCCCGTTTACCTGATTAATGTGTACAGAACTTAGCTTTCCATTTAAGTATTTTTTAAATATAAAAGCTAGCCAAATTAATGTGAGCTTTAGACTTGATTGACAGGTTTATAATCTTTGGGAGTTTGACTTAAAAAAAATTCATTCCAAAAAGTATGTGGTTGGAAGGTATTTTTATCGCTAATTTCCAGTTAATAATTTTAGGCAGTCTTGTAGCCAACATTTTCTCTAAGAGAGGCATACATTTTTAAATAAGATAGGCACTTTGCAAAAGAATTTCATTTTGATCAATATGGAGGTAATTTATGTTTTCAACTCAAAATAATTGTTACTCTGAATGTCCCCCTAGGGCAAAGAAGTGTCTAATAGGGGAACAATACTTGCTTTTGTTAGGATTCTGGTCCTTTGACATTGCCACTCTTAACTTCGCTTTCTCCTTGTATTCAGAGAAGGTGCCTGGCGGTGCATCGTCCTCGTATTCCTGAACATGGCGCGAGAGCCCCTGCTTTCTGAAATCAAGATGTCTGAGAGTCGATGTGCCCAAGGTTTTCTCTTTAATCAGCTTCACTAGGCTGCACCCTGAACTCAAATTATCCCTGAAACAGGAGTAATCAGAGCAGAATAAAACCCACGTTATTCTCCTTGGCCCAGTTTATCTTCCCACAGCCACAGGGAAGGTTGCTGCATCAATCAAGTCTCCAAATAAAAAGGTAATTATTTCTTGATTTCTCTGGAGCAGATGCAGTGAGAACAAGGTTGCTTCCACTGAGAGCCCCTACTGTGTTGCCCAACAACGGCGGTTATCTTAGAAGACAGAAGTAATTACCTGCAAGATGTTCTTGTCTTTTTAGGTAGGGCTGAGTGCTAGTCATTAAGATTCACCTGGCATTGGAGCGACTACCACACGCCAGGGAAAATGCTAGATATTTTCATGTGCATTTAGTCATGTAATTGAGCTTAAACGTCTGACTTGGGCATGCACACATACACACACACACACACACACACCTCCATGCACACGTGAACACTGTAAGGATACGTCATCCTTATCTTAAAGTGAGGAGACAGGTCAGGAGCAGGTGACAGGCCGAGGACACAGAGCCCACAAGTGGCTCAGGAGTAGTTCAGACCTGAGGTACTGCATTCCAGGTTCTTTCTCTGCTACCTTTTCATCATGACCTTTTTTTTAAAGATTTTATTTATTTATTTGACATAGAGAAACACAGCCAGAGAGGGAACACAAGCAGCAGGAGTGAGAGAGGGAGAAGCAGGCTTCCCGCCGAGCAGGGAGCCTGATGTGGGGCTCGATCCCGGGTCTCCGGGATCATGACCTGAGCCGAAGGCAGTCGCTTAACCAACTGAGCCACCGAGGCGCCACCGTTCATCATGACCATTTTTAAATGCTTGCTATAAGGTGCTAATTAATCTTACATCTTTCCTAAGTTGGATCACAAGAAATGGCGGGAACCCCTAAAGGGATATTGAGAGATACTTAAAGGATTAAAAAAATGTCTATATTCTTTTTTCAAACCTTATTTAACTCCTGATCTCTTGTAGCCAAATATAAAATATTATGTGAAATCTAGAAATTAGCTAGATTAAGCATTTTTTTTTTTGGTGTCACCTGGAAGAAAATACACATTATACACCTGATCTAACCATTGAATTAATGACTGGACTATTGTACCTAAAATCTGTCTAGTTATTAGAAGATTGGAAACTTCGATGATTTTCTGATGACTAGAACCAAGACATTATCAGTATCGTAAGAGCAGAAAATGATATAATTTCTAAGATAATGTGTATCATTTTGGTTAAAAGTAATGAATTTCCTTTTTTAAAAAAGAAATTGTCACTAGCTATCAGGGAAATTCAAATCAAAACCACACTGAAATACCACCTTACACCAGTCAGAATGGCCAAAATTAACAAGTCAGGAAACAACAAGTGTTGGAGAGGCTGCGGAGAAAGGGGAACTCTCTTACACTGTTGGTGGGAATGCAAGCTGATGCAGCCGCTTTGGAAAACAGTGTGGAGATTCCTTAAAAAATTAAAAATAGAGCTACCCTATGACCCTGCAATTGCACTACTGGGCATTTACCCCAAAGATACAGATGTAGTGAAAAGAAGGGCCATATGTACCCCAATGTTCATCGCAGCAATGGCCACAATCGCCACACTGTGGAAAGAGCCAAGGTGCCCATCAACAGATGAATGGATAAAGATGTGGTCCATATACACAATGGAATACTACGCCTCCATCAGAAAGGATAAATATCCAACTTTTGTAGCAACATGGACTGGACTGGAAGAGATTATGCTGAGTGAAATAAACCAAGTAGAGAAAGTCAAGTATCACATGGTTTCACTTACTTGCAGTGCATAAGGGGTAACCTAGAGGACAGTAGGAGAAGGAAAGGAAATGGGAAGTAGGGTAATCCAGGGAGAGAAACGAAACAAGAGAGACTTTGGACACAGAAACAAACTGAGGGACTTGGAGGGAGGGGCATGAGGGGATGGGAGAGCCTGTTGGTGGGTACTGAGGGCACCTATTGCATGGAGCGCTGGGTGTGGGGAATGGGGAATGAATCTTGGAACACTGGAAAAAGAAATTTAAGTAACATTAAAAAAAAGAAAGAAAGAAAGAAAATGGGCCCCTCAGAATCCCAGGTAATCTGTCCCCAGCATGTGTGTGTATGTGTGTGTGTGTTTGTGTGTGTGTGTAGGATTTCATGGTGCAGAGGCTGGACTTCAGTGGATATTTTGAGGCAACACCGAGCTCCTTTAGGAATGAAGGGCTTATTCTCCCAGGTGTTTAGAGTTCTGCCAACAGACAGTTTTCAGCTCAGAAAACAGTCATCTCCCCCAAGGTTAAGTCCACTTTGTGGGCAGCCTCCAGCCAATAAATAGTCAACATCAGGTATAAAGGCCCAGCACTCCATCTAGTTGTCCCACTCTAAAAGGACATCCCTGACTGATGGAGGGCTTCACCTGGAATCAGGTAAGTTTGTTTGTTTGTGTGTGTGTGTGTTTTTCTTTTAGCTGAGACTGCATTTTAGCACATTTTTAATGGCTGACTCTATTTCCCACAGGTGTTATCCCAAAAGTACTCCCTGAGAAATCTTCTGTGTGCTGATCTTTGTATTTGGATCAATTTCTCAGAGAACTTAATATGCAGTAGATACCACACTATGAAGACTTTCTGAAGTATGAACTCAGAATGGTATTTTATGATTTTCTTTTTTTTAAATTCCTTACTATTCTTAATACAGCACATTACAGGTGAATATTCATATTCATATATATATATAGATAGAGAGATATATAGATATAGATAGATAGATAGATAGATAGATAGATAGATAGATATAGATATATATATAGAGAGAGAGACTCTAGTTTGTGGGACTTTTCCATTTAAGCGGAGTAAGTGCAAACATTTAGGGAAACCTGTGTGGATCTAAGTTGCTCGTCTTTTTTCCTCTATGTCACTTTGCATAACGACATCCATAAACAAACAGCTCAGGTTAGGTTAACATGCATTATTCTTCAGAACAATAACACAGTATGGCATTTAATTAATTAAAGAAATCCCACCTTGAATTTGATAGTACAAAGGAAAACTAAGGCCTTGTCCTTGTCCTAGAGAGGCTCTTAATGTAGCTAAAACATAGCTTACAAGGATACATTGTAATGAAGGTTAATTGAAGGTCGTGAGAACAAAGTAGCAAGGACAAAAAGGGAAGAACAGTTAATTCTGTTTAAAAAGTACTTTGCAGTTTTAACAGAGAAAGGAGCATTAGTTTAGACATAGTAGGATATATAATTGTTAAATGAAAAAGTAAAGAAATCGCAGGCAACAAAGAAAATAAACAGATATTCAAGCATATTTAGGAGAGGTAGGGAATGGAGTTGATAAAGCACATGGGCTTAGAAGAGTCGAATGACCTGTCCAAAGAAGGATCTTATT
>PITA01014406.1:0-41957 GCA_004023965.1 Spilogale gracilis
TACCCCTCCCACGCACAGCTCACGCGCTGGGATCTGGTGGTGTGGGGCTCACCCGCTCAGAGAGCGGGACGGGGGTGTGTCATCAGTGGTGCCCAGTGAGAGCTCATGAGTCTTAGGGGGGACATCTGCTTTCTCTCGGGGTGCCTGGACCCAGACTGTGGCAGTGTCCTCGAAGCACGCTCACACGCCCACCCTGCCTAACAGGGGCCTCTCTGGCCGGGACCCCAGCCTCCCGCTGACCGCTCCTGCAGGACCCCGCGGCACTGCCCCCACACCGTGTGTGTGTGTGTGTGTGTGTGTGTGTACCTGGCCGGCGGCCCTCTAGCTTCCCTCAGGCCCTGTCCTTGCATCTGCCCGGTCCCCAGGGACAGGCATCTCTGCAACCACAGCCCTTCCCCTGGGGGGAGGGAGCCTCCCCATGCCAACCCTGAGGGTGGGGGATGGCAGACCCCAAGACAGAGGCCTGAGAAGGATGGCCGCCCTAAGGCTCGGGGACGCGGCCCAGCAGGGCGGGGTTTCCCTCCGGCCACAGGGCCCCACTGCACTCCAACCTCCCCCACGCCCACTTCCTCAGCGTCCTTCCCGGACAGACAAGGCCAGGAGGTGTCTGCGAGTCCCCCCCGCGCCGACGTGCACCCCGTGGCTGTTTCTCCCCAGGCCGTGCAGGCCCCCGCGGGCCCCGGCTGCTCACCCAGTTGCCGGTGGCGCTCCCGCAGCTCCCGGGGGTCAGGGTGGCGGTAGGAGTCACGGAAGTGGTGGGCCATGGCCATGTCCTCGAGGCGGTAGTGGGGTGGCGCGGGCTGCGGCAGCCCATTGCTGGGGCTGTAGCGCTGGGCGGGGCTCAGGGGGCACGGCCGTTTGCTGAGGTGGTCGGGGTGCAGCGGGTCACGGTCTGACCCGTTCTCTTTGGTCCTGAGCCAAAGAGCAGGCCACGTCAGAGACCACGAACCGTGGACCGAAGCAGGCAGGAGGGGTGAGAGGGAGACCAGCACAGGCGGGGAGAAGGACAAAGAGCCACAGCAGGGAGACAGATGTGCACGGAGAAAGACGAGGCCCGGCCTGGCCCCCCACTCTCCCTCCTCCCCCGGGGCTCATGCCGGGCGGCCGTCAGGGAGCCCGAGCCTCTGCCGAGGACCTGAGGGGACGGCCACACGTTCTCCAGAGGCCAAACGAGCGCTGGCTCTGTGGCCAGCACTGCGGCCCAGCCCAGCCACCTGGGGCCCCCGCAGGCCTGCACCAAAGAGCCAGGCCATCTGGGCCACACAGTCTCCCTCCTGACCGCCCCCTTGTCCTCCCAGGGGGCCACTGGGTCGTCAGGACGCCTCCTCCCAGAGCCAGTCCCCCTGCGGGCCCCCCCAGCTCGCCCCTTACCTGTCGGGTGTCCTCCTCTTGCCGTTCTCGTTGACGTCCAGCAGCAGCTCTGACGAGTCGATGGGCGAGGAGGTGTTGGCGTCCAGCAGGAGCTGCTCGTGCTGGGCTAGGTACTGGGCAGGGGTCTGCTTGGCCAGGCGGGCGCAGTGCAGGAGCTCCCTCTGGAGCAAAGGTAGGTTGGCCTGCGGCGGGGGAGAGCCGGCGGCGGTCACCGTCCACGCGGCCGAGGCACCGTGTGCTCCACGGCACGGCAGGGAGGCTGGCGGCCAGCCCTGCTCTGTGCCCTCGTGCGCACTGCACGGCCCCTCTGGGCCTTGTGTTCCTCCACTATAATCTGGGAACGGGATGGGCGCACGGCTCTTTGAGGTGCAGGGGGACCCCAAGCCCGGATCCTGGACCCCCAGGCTGGGGTTTTCCCACTTCAGTGAGCTTCCTCCCCTGGGGGGCATCTGGGGATCATAACCAGAACTCCCTGCCTTCACCTCTGGGAGCACACGCCCCATCACCTGCTGTGTGGAGGCAAGAGCTGAGGCTCAGAGAGGACAAGGGGGCCGCCCCCCAACAGCTGACTGTAAAAGGAGGGGCTGGGAGCAGCACCCCGCCTGTGCCCCAGAAACGGACATGCAGCCCTGGCTCTCCCGCCTCCTGCGGGTGCCCAGCCAAGCCCCGAGCACATGCGGGGACATGGCCACCCTGCTTCTAGCCATCACACACGTCACCTCCCACGACCCTTAAAACCACCCGTGGACACACATGACAACCTGGTCCCGCGTCCATGGTAGGACTCAGGACCCAGATGCGTTCTCCGCCGGGAACAGCGCGGGCGCCTGCTCCAGCACCGCCCACTGCGGGGGGACAGGCTGCACAGGGCCGAGAGCCAGCAGCTCCGAGTGTTTGTAAATAAATCCAATTCCCCGACTTTCTCACGGCATCACAGAGCCGCTGCCGCCTCCCAGCCTCGCCCCTCCAGCCCCGTGAGCGCGTCCACCCAGACCTGATCAAGCGGCCGACGCTGTTTTGTCGAGCAGGGCCGGCCGCTAGGCGTGTTTTTCTACTTGGATAGCTGAACGGGGGCCAGCCGGCCATCTGTCGAACATGTTAGGAGCATGAGCTGGGAGAGGAGGTCCCGAGAGGCCCGAAGATGCCAAACATCCTCCCTCTCCCTGCCTGCTCCCCTCCCGAATGGCCTTCCCTTGGCCGGCTCAGCAGGGTGGGGACCACAGGGGCACCGGCTGGCCGGCGGCCGTTAGGGCCGCGGAAACATCTGGATTCCTGGCTGGCTGGGGCCAGCTGGGAGTCGGGGCCATGGGCGAGGGCCGGCTGGGTGGGGCAGCGTCTCCTAGCTTCTGGAAAGCCTCAGCACGTAGGCCTGTGTGGTGTCAGGCTGAGAGGGTTCGGGGGACTCGGGGCCCTTGGTGGGGGCGGGGGGGGAAGGGGAGCCCCTGACAAGAAGACTGGGGCAGGCTGCGGGGTGCTGGGCTCACACATGCGCCCGGGGCAGCGGTCCCCACGGTGTTCCCGGGGCCCTGGCGCAGGGGAGGCCCGGTTACCCAGATGTGGACGGCTGAGCTGGTCATCAGAGCCCGTGAACACCGACATTGCGGGAAGGCCCCACACTGCCTTCTCCACAGAAGGGAGCCCAGGCCAAAGGGAAATCACTGTGTGCATAGGCTCGTGTGCACGGGTCCCGCTGAGCAGAGACCGCCGTTTCCCGAGGCCGGGTGCTGCTCCTGCAGCTTGGTCGGGGGCCTCCTCCGATGCCCACACAGCCTGGGTGCTGCGGGTCCGGTGGTCAGTGCGCCCTGGCCCTGCCCGGGGCCCTGGGCGGGACACTTCCCTCGAGTCTCATCTGCGAGTGGGGCCATGCGAAGCTCCCCGCCCTCCTCCCGCATGTTAGTACCTCACGCATTCCTGCCTCCGTGGGGTCACCATGGGAGAGGCCCGAGACAGCAGCTCTGGGGTCTGAGCCGGCCGGGCACAGTGCCGCCTCTTGGGCTCGCCCCACGGTGGGCCTGGTGGGCGGTGAATCCTCAGGAGGGTGAGCCCCACCCCCAGCCCAGGTCACAGAGGGGAAACCAGGGTCGCAGACCCCTGCGGCCCCGTGTTCTCAAGTAGCCGGGGCCCCTGCCCAGAGTGGACTGGGGCAGGACCTCGGGGCTGGGGCCCACAGACAGAACTGGCTGCACCCCAGGAGCCCCAGGCCAGGGAGACCGACTCCATGTCCTTGGCCGTGTGCTGGCCCTGAGCCCCGTGTGGGGTTACACGGGAACAGGGTCAGCATGAGAGCCCCGGGAGCCCTTCGAGAGCACCGTGGGCAGAGGGGACACAGAGCCAGAGAGCTCTGTCACAGGCAGTGCTGGGCCCCAGCGTGGCCCGCCTGGCACCGCGTGGGGGTCTGGGAGGACCCTGCTGGGGGGCAGTGCCGGGGGCTGCAGGCCGGCTGGGGCCAGACGGGGAGTCCCCGTGTTCCCCGCTCCTCCGAAACAAGGGCAGCTGAGTGGGCAGGGACACCTGCTGTAAATATTTGATGTGACAGAATGAGCAGGCGGACCATGCCCCCAAAGGTGGGGAGGCACAGGGGAGGAGGGGCGGGAAGGGCAGGGCTCCTGGAGAACTGGGAATGACTGCCAGCTGGGCCCCGACCCCGCTGTGAGCACGGGTGGGGAGGACAGGAAGGAGAGGACAGAGGAGGGGCGGGGCCCCGGGGACTCGGGACTCCAGCTCTCTAAGGTGGGGCCTTGTGAGCCGTGGGAGCTCCTGTGCCGTCCCCCTCCCAGGGCTACAGGGGCGGGGGCGGGGCAGTCAGCAGGGGTGCAAAGCATGTGTCCTGCAGAGCGCTTACGTGCCCGGACAGGGACACCCGACATGGAGCCGGCATGTGCTGCCTTCCCAAAGGCCCAAGGATGACTCCCATGGCATGTTTGCAGAAACTGAGGCAGAGGGGCTGAGCTAGCCTGGCCCAGGCCAACCCCGGCGGCTCGGCGGCGGGGCTCAAAGCCAGGAGCATCTGGCCTGGTCTGTCCTCAAGAGCCTCTGGAAGGCAGGCCCCACACTGGCGAGCTCTGGGAGAGCTTAGGGAGACGGCATCTCCTAAGCGAGCTCTGTAGAACCCTGATCCCCAGAGAGGCCCAGAAGGAAAGGGTCACGGGGTCACATGCATTTGGGAAGCATTTCGCCTGTGCCCTCTCTGGGACACACGAGAAGGGTGTGGAGGGAAGGCCCTGAGAAGTACCGCAATGAGAAGCCGGCCCAGCAAGCTCTAGAACTACACTCGTCCTGTTTTGTGTGCACACGAATTGCCCAGCCCCTTGTCACAATGCAGATTCCCACTCAGGGGCTCTGGGCTGGGCCCAGGAAGCTGCACAGCTCACGGCCCTCACGCTAGGGCTGCTGTTGGCTGGCCACCACCCCTCCCTGCGCAGGGGCCCCGGTCCACTGTCTCCCTTGCACGTCTGACCGCACAGCCCTGCCTCTCTCTGACGCCCGCTCATCCACCCGTCTGCCTGTCCCTCCTCCGTCTGTCCCCATCCCTCTCCCCTCTGTCTGTCCCTGCCTCACACCCAGAAGAGCCACACTCCTGCCTCGGGCCTCTGCACACGTTGTCCCTGACACCTTGTCCCCTGCTCTCCCTATGTTCCCCCCCACCCTCCTGAGCCCCTCCTCTCCACCATGCTGTAGCCGTAGCTGGTGGGCTGAGCTCCCACGCAACGTGTCCCCAGGCCTCCTGCGGGACCGGGCACACAGCAGGTGCTGCTCAGAGGGGAGGACATTTGACCGACGCTGTAGGACTAGCTGGGAGGCAGGAGGGAGCTGGGCAGCCGCCGTAACGAGTAGGAACCGGCCCTCGCTGGTCAGCGCTGTTCCCATGCAGGACCCCACAGGGTGGGCCGAGCGTGGTGCCTGGTCACAGCCCGCGGGGGAGCAGAGGCGGGACGGCGTGGTGGTCCCCGCTGTAGGGGGAGGGGGATGTGTGCTCACCTTCAGGAAGGGGATGACGAACGGACGCAGAGGGAAGTTGGTGGCCTCTTGGAGCTTGGAATGGAATTCCTCAATGGTCAGGGTGGAGTTCTGAGTGAGGCAACACGGCTGCGGTCAGCCCCAGCCCCGCGGCCCAGCCCCGCCGCCTACCGGGCCCCCGCCGGCTGCCCCGCTCACCACGAGCCCCAGCACCAGCGTGTGCACGCGTTCCCCTATCTCCGGGGAGATGTCGCTGCCGAACTGCTGCAGGGTGGTGAGGAAACGCTTGAGTTTGCTGAGCTGCCGCGCCCCGCAGGCCGGGGGCAGGTGCTGCGTGGACAGCGAGGCCGTGGACGAGGTGGCCGGGCCATTGCTGAAGCCGCTGGGCGTGGACGGGGCCCCGCTGACGGCCGTGGGCGAGTGACTGCCGTTCATCACTGTGGGGAGGAGAGGTGGGCTGAGGACGGCAGCAGGGAGAGGCCACAGGGCACTAGCCGCCCCGCACGGACGTGCAGACCGGGGCTGCGGTCAGCAGCGGGTGGGGCTGGGCCGGCGCGGCCCTCCGCTTGCAGCAGCCCTCTGGCCTTGCTCTGGGCTGCAGGGTCAGGCCCTCCACAGCCGGGCGGGAAGAGGGGGTGACGGCGCCCCAGACGTCCGCCTGGCTGCTCAGGTGTCTCCTGGGAATGGGCAGAGGGGCTTCTCCTCCACGAGGGACCTGTAGGCCTCTGTCCCCCTTCCCAGGGATTGGTGGCTCACTCTTACAGAAAGGCCATGACTGTCACCTCTGCCATGATAGCCCCAAGTAGTGGCCCACGGCCTCCACGGGCCCCATCACGTGGGCTGACAGGCATGGGGTGGGCAGAGGGGTGTGGACACCGGATGAGTGGGGCCGGAGGCTCCTGGCCGGCTGCCGACTGGGGCGACTAGCACCCCGGGGAGAAAGCGCAGGGGCCCTGGGCTGGGTGGGGAGGACCGGAGGCCCTGCAGGGGTCAGGCGAGCGGCACCACTGTCCCCAAAGCCCCAACACGCGCCCTCCGTTCCCCGCCTCCACTTCCTGCCTCAGCATCCTGACACACACCCCCACACTCATGCCTATACACACGTGTGCACACACGCAGACACACACGGGCACGCCTGCGTGTGCCGCTCCGCACCCCACACACGTGTGCGTCAGCACCCACGTCTGCAGGCACAGCGGCCTGCACCCCCGCGCAGCTGCGGTCCTCAGGGCCCGTGCCCCCCGACCCCCAGCCTGTCTTGCTGGGTCCGCACAGAGGCCGAGCCGGGGAGGCCGGGGAGGTGGGCCGCTCCCTCAGGATGGACTTTCTGGAGGCCCGACCCACTCCGGGGACCTCTGATGAGGACCGGCAGCCTGCGAGGGTGACGTGGGTGGCAGCTCATCTCCTGGGGACGCCGCTGGGGACACTCTGTGAAGCGGCTTCCCCTGAGCGCCAGGCACGGCCGCTGTCCACCCCGCTGGCTGGGGCAGGGACGTTGGGGGCTGCTGCTCCAGACCACGGCCGCCCCACACAGCCCGACCAGGCCCCAGGCAGCGTCCTCTGCAGACACCCTCGGCCTCACCCAGCCTGGAGCGATGAGCCCACAGGCCAGCCCCCTCCCTGGGCCCCAGCCCTCCCCCAGCTGTGGCTTTCCCGGGTCCTCGTCACCCCCTCCCCACCGGCCCTGCAGGCCCAGGGGATGCAGCTCCCACTGAGTCCAGCCCCAGGGCCGCACCGCACCCTGCCCCCCAGAGCGAATGCCCTCTGTTGACCCCAAGGCTGCTGTCTGCAGGGCCCCCACCCCAGCTGCGGCGCTGGCTCCACCCCCCGGACCTGCTTGCCAGAAACACCTGCAAATGTCACTCCCCAAGTCCCCGGGCAGGACTGCTGGCCGGGAGCCAGGCACCCAGGGCACAGGAGGCCAGCCTTCCTGCTCCCACGCACACTGGGGACGGTTCCCCAGAACGCCTGTCCCCCCGGCTCGGCCACAGCACACAGCAGGCCCTCGGCAGGGGACGGAGCCAGCCCCGCCCTCGTGGGCATGAGCACCGCCCGGCTGGGAGGGGGCATCCTGACCGACGCCCCCCGGGAGGTGTGACTGGGGGCCTGGACTCAGGCTCTTCATTTGCAAATGCCCTTTGGCCTGATCCAGAGGACAGGTGGCCCCTTCCGCCCCACGGTTCCCTGGGCTGCCTCTATACCACCAGGAGCTGGGGTTGCAAGACCCTGGTTGCTTTTACGTGCTGGGGGGGGGGTCCCTCATCAATTACTGGCCACCAGTTAGCAGAGGTTGGGAAAGCACTGACTGAAGGCCAGAATGTGTGCTGCCTCCTGTCCCAACCAGGGCCTGAGCACTCCCGCCAGCGCTCCCCTCCCCAGGAGACACCCTGCAGGCAGAGCCCGTCGGCCCCCTGGGCTGAATGATCTCAGAAGCACCTTCCGGCCTCGAAGGGACACCCCAGCCCCAGGGCGTCACCTCATTCTGGGGCTTCCCTCGCTCTGCGATGGACAGTGAAGCCGTCCCGCCCTCACCCTCTCTGGCGTGCTGTCCGGAGGGCCCTCCGAGGAGCGGGGACCCCACCGTTGGGTCAATGTTCTCTCTCCCTGGCGAGCTCCAGCCGAGGCCCTGGTCAGAGTGATGACAGCTGCCGGCTGCGACACTGGCCAGCCCAGGAGATGGCCCTGCTGCCACGGGAGAGCTCACCGGAGCAGGGTGCTGATTCCATGCGGCAGAGCTGGGCTGTCAGCCGGGGTGTGGAGCTTCCCGAGGCTTCTAGGACCAGCGGCTCTCTGAACCTCCCGGCCCCCACGCGGAGTCCGCCAGCCGGCCTGGGCTTGACCTCCCTGCGGCTCTCTTACCAGCTTGCCCTCGGCGCCTGGGTCCTCCCGGTGGCCTGCTTGCCCTCGCTCGCCCGTGTTCCCTCCCTCCGGCTGCTGGGCAGTCTCAGCAACTTGCTAAAGAGACGCCGAAAATAACCGCCGGCCACAAGCGCTTTCATTCCCGCAACAGGTGTGTTACTAAGTTAGACCGCACACGTGTCCCCGGCTGAGGTTTGGGGGCACACGCGAGCACCCCTGTGGCTCCCTGGGCCCGGGTGGGGGTCGTGCTGGGATGCGGAACCCGACGGCAGCCCCTCCCGCCAGGCGCTGTCCCCATGGGCGCCGTGGCTCTGGAGACACGCTGGGCGCCCAAGCTGGGCCCGGCGCAGCGCGGCACATGATGGCGGCAAGGACAACGGCCTCGTGGGACATAAACAATGCAGGAACGTTGTGCCACCTCCTGCTCAGACCCTGGGGGGGCTCCGCAGGTCCCCCCAGGCCGTGCAGCCCCCTGGCGTAGAGTCGGGGCCTGACCTGAGCTGGGCCCTCAAGCACTTCCCGCCCAGGCGTCAGCAGGGTCCTGAGACCTCGGCAGGAATGTCCACCGGTGACCGGGTGCCCAGTGTGGGACCTGGGCGCTAGGCGCTGGGGTGACTGCCGTTTACAGGTGGAGAAGCGAGGCGCAGGTGTGGCACCTGCCCGCGTCCCGTCACCCAGCCAGGGGGTGGGCGCTGGGGCCTGAGCGGCTACCTGCTGTTGACGTTCAAGCTTCTCCCCACTCTGGGCCTGGGCCCGTCTTATTCACCCTGTTCTGGGGCTGGGGAAAAGGGAGCCCAGAGAGGTCGCCCACCTGCCCTGTGCCACACAGCTCACGAGCACAGGGCCGTGGACGCGGGTCTGCCTTGGGGCACTCTGCTGTGCTCTCCTGGGCCTGCCCCCGTCCCCCTTCCTCTCTAAGGGAGGTAGAGCGGCAAGAATGGGGGTGCAGGCTCTGGGGGGCACCGCTGTGGCCTTCCCAGGGCAGAGAGTGCGGGGCTGAGCACCTCCCAGGAGGCTGCGGTTTTTGTTACTCTACTTACAGAGACAGACCATAGACCACTTTAAGCAGCCATGAAAACGGCCATGGGGCAGGGACATCGTGGGCCCGTCATCTCGATCTGTAAGCAAAATAAGAAAAACACGCTGTCAGGAAAGCCCCTCCTCTCTGCCTCTCACAGCAGCTCTGGGGCTGGGACTCTCACCACCTGGGGTCAGTCCATTCCCTTCTCTGCGGCTCACTTCCTCCACCGTAAAATAACGGGCTTGTACGGGCGGGGGTGGGTGGTCTTAGGGCCACGTCTTGTGGGACCCTCTAGAGCTCGACACGTACTGCAGCGTCTCCATCGGCATGGCGAGGACACCCGGGTTCCTAAAAAGCTGTCTTCCTGGAAGGCGCCCAGTAAGCCCACCTGGCATCCTCCTCAAGGGACCCGGAGCCCAAGCTGACAGGGCGTGACGTCCCTCGGCAGACCAGCCAGTGGTGGTTCAAAAACAAGGCCCAGGACTGAGCCACCGTGAGTGAGGAAGCACCAAGTGGGCGGAGATGTGATGTGTCAGAGCTGGAGTTCGTGGGTGTGAGCCGCGGCCAGACGGGCTGGACCACTACAGGCAGACAGCGAGCCCCCCGTCACCGGAGGGTAATCAAGGGCAGGACAGGCCTTTGAGGGCATCCCGACCCGTCTCAGCCACCTTGACCACCGCCACAGACATACCGCAGCTTTAACTCCGGGATAAATTTGTGGCCAGACGGTCACGAGGCCAGGAAACCACAGCCCAAGGTCAGTCTCTGGCCAGCATGGCTCCCAGGCTGGTCCCAGGGAAGCTGGGGAGGCGCCCACTGCCAGCAGCCAGGGGCATGATATAGTTAACTGGGTCTTTCAGGGAATTCCACAGGAGAGGGCACAACTCTGAGACGCCCTGGAGGGGCCAGGGACCCAGCAGCCCACCCAGCAGCCCAGTGCCAGTAAAATAGCAGCCCGCGGCCTCCTGTGACCGCTGTGCCCCACACGAGCCCGGTCCTCCTCTCCAGAAACGTGAGCCCGCAGTGCGCTGTGGTGTGCGGGGACAGAGCGGCTGAGAGGGGACCCTGAGCCACACACAGGTCCCACCCCTGTCCCCAACCTAGAACGTCTGGTTCCCAGACCAGTGCTTTTGGGAACATGGGTCCTGGACCAAGAACGAAAGTAGGCCGAGGGCAGTGTGCCCTTCATACCCGGGCAACCGGCTCCGAGCCCTCCGTCACACGGGCAAATGGCCTGGGAACCGCACTCCGGAGGGTGGGGTCGTCCTTTCAGCGGAGGGCCGGTGGGCTTGTGTCTTGGGAGCTGCTAGTGGCGGTTAAAGGCCGTGGGGACTTCTGCCCGCGGCTGAAAGGGGTCAGTGGCCACAGCAGAGGCGGAGGGACCCAGCTGGCCAGGAGCGCTGTGACAGCTGACCCCAGCCTGGACGCCGAGGACTACCACAGAGCGAGCCCCTCTTCTCCTGGGCCCCTCCTAGGGGAGGAGAAAGGGCCAGGGTTCATTTGGGTCTCCATGATGGACGGTGGTCCTAGCTCAGACTGTCCCGGAGGAGGAGGGGAGGGGCGGGGAGGGGAGCTGGCTCAGGAGTGCCTCGGGGGGCTGGGAAGTCTGGGCCTGGAGGCAGCACACGGGGAGCAGTGGTCCAGCTTCACTTGCCCCCGCGGCAGGGCGAGGTCAGGAGACCCGCTCAAAGCTGCGTCCTACCCACAAGGGGCCAGGCTCCAGGGACCCTGGCTGCCCGGCCTCGGCTGACGGGGAAGAACGGAGCCGGGCCCTGCCGTGTGGCCTGGGCTCTGGGCGGACGGACGGGTGTCCCAGGACGCCGCATTCACCACCACGCTGAGGCCCTGGAGGCCTGTTCCCCAGAGACGGACTCTGCTTGGATTTCAAACCTGGGAAAGGCCCCCAGCCATGGGGCTTCCTGGCCTCTGGACGTGGGGGGACCCGCGACCATGCGGATTCTCTCCGGTGCCCACCAGAAACGCCCAGGACATACCACTAAGTCTTGCAGGGACGGAACACCCTACCCCCACCGGCCCAAGACTGGTATCTCCCCTCCAAACACTCCAAGGAGCAGGTCCCCAGTGGCGTCTGTGGACCGTGGACGGCCTTCCCGAGATGCCGTGTGGCCCCAGGGCCCAGATCAGCCCAGGGCCAGGGTGGCATGGGCTCCGGTGACCCCGGATCCTGGGCAACCCCACCCCCACTGCAGCCGGGCTCCAGAGCTCCTCCAAATTCGACCGCCTCTGCCGGACTCCCCGCCCTTGCGGAAGTGCTGTGTGCCGGTAGGGCTCTCGCTGTCCCTCTCTGAGCTCAAAGTGTAACCCTTGTCCTCACAGTGAGGCTGGGACGGGGGCCAGCCCCAGGTTTCGGCTGAGGAACGCCAGGGTCAGAGAGTTTGAGTCGCCTGCCCCAGGCCACACCTGCACCAAGTGGGACGACTAGGCTGTGACCCTCCAGGCTTGGGCTCGCAGCCATGATGAGACCCTCCCTCTCAGAGCGCAGTGCTGGGCATTTATGGGTTCGGGGTGGTAGGCCCCAGCCCCGGACTGATAGGCGGTGAAGCTTGCAGCCTCCCACAGCTCCAGGAGCACTCGGCTCGCCTGTTCGGGGTCCCAGCCCTGGGTTACTCACTTGTGTGCGGTGCGAAGGAAGGGAGCCGGGTGGCCCCCTGGGACGCGGCCGGAGGCGGGGGCGGCATGCCGGGAGGCGTGGAGTGCGGCTGCGCCTTCACCTCGGCGGGCGAGTCGGGCATTGTTGCTGTCTTGTCTTTCCTGTCCACTGTGGGAGCCACGGGGAGGGAAGGAAAAAGAGAGGCAGGGTGAAGTAAGCTGAGGGGACGCGAGGGACCCACGCGGGGTGCGGACCCAGGCTCCTGGTCTGAGGGACGCCAATCCCAGGGCCGCAGATAAGCCCCAGCTGTGCTCCCAGGTGGTTGACATCCCTCGCACCTGGGCTCAGAGTGCAGGCGTGGGGCAGCCCTGGGCAGGTGTGCTGGAGGGGGTAGTTGGGAAAGGCCGGGGTCAGTGGAAGGGGACTGGGGTCCTTACGGGGGTGGCTTGGGTTTACGCCCCTGCAGAATAGGAGGCTGGGCAGTGCCCCCAGGCAGTGGCTTGGAAACACTGAGTCCACCAGCATGCCCTGGGGGCCATGAGCAGGGACCCTGGCCTCCCCACCCCCATTCCTGATGCCGCAGGTCTGGGGAACGCCCAAGAACCTGCATTTCTAACAAGGTCCCCGGTGGTTCCCCCTCCACTCCCAAAAAAACCACGGTTCTCTGGGGCCCTGACAGCTCTCCGACGTCAAAGGCTTGTCTGGAGCCGGGGGAGGGGGGGGGTGGTCTTCCCGGGAAGGCCTGGGAGGCAGGCCCTCTGGGGTGACAAACTCCTGTTGAACCTCCTGCTGGTCTGGGTGACTGCCGGACCCGACCAGGCCAAGAGCACAGTCAGCCTCACACGGAAGCCTGGCCACTCGGCCTGTGGTCCACCGATTGGCGGGTCGTGTGTCCCCAACATTGTCAAGGTTCCCACGCGGTCCGTGCCGCTCTCCTCAGGGTCAGGCGGACCCTGAGGTCCGAGCTGCGTGGGAGGGCCTCGAGCCCCGGCCGTCCCCTCTGTCCTAGCCGGGTCAGCCAGAGCCCAGGCAGGCCGGAAAACCACCAGGGCAGTGGCTGGGATTTGGGGTGGCCCAGCTGCTCCGGGCGCTGCCCTGAGCTCACCCCGCTAACGCCGATGGGGTGTCGCCAGGGGCCCGGGCGGCACACCTGTCAGCTGTCGCGGCGTGACTACATCTCACGTCCTCCGCCTCTCCCCGTTCTCCTCTCCCGGGGGGTCCGCGGGACCAGGACGGACGCGCACATGTGCGAACGGGGCAGCCAGCCTCCGTGGGCGGTGATTGCTAACGCCGACAGATGGCACTCACTGTCATCTCACGCCTGATCCGCGGCCACCTCCCCTCCCCGCCCCCCTGCACAGAGCGGAGGTGCCCCTCGTCCACCTGCCGGGTGGGCCCCGCGGGCTGACCGTGAAGAAGCCCCCTCCCTGCTGGGCCCCCCGGAGCAGGGAGGCAGCCGGTAATTAGCAGGCACCCGGGCCACGCCGCACCTGCCGGCCACTCAGCTGCAGGCGCTGGCCTCCCTCCCGCTGGGCGCCCTGCCCCCCTGCAGCCCTCCTGTCAGGGAGCTGACGGCCGGGCACACGTGCGCCGCAGCTGTGGGGGCCCATCAACGCCGTGCCTGGCCGCAGGGCTGGCCGCCAGCCCCTGCTGACAGCCAAAGAAGGCAAACGTGGCCGGCCCCCGGGAGCTCTGGGCCACCCCACAGGGTGCAGACACGTCCCGGCCGAGAATGAGCAGGCCCCACGGGGCAGGCAGTCCCCGGGGCCAGCGGGGGGCAGGGGGGGGCTGCATCTCAGACACGTGGCCGGCCCTTCCGGCCTCACAGTGGGGGAACCCGCCAGGTCCGCGCCGCCCGCCCCCCCCCAACGGCGCTTGTGTACTGTGCACGGCCGGTGGCGGTGGGGGCGACCGCGGGCGCCAGGGGACAACACAGCAGGTCCCTTTGAGAATCCGGCTGGTGGAGGCACACTCAGCCCAGGGCTGCCGGCTGAGCCCCGAGAGGGACCAGGCAGCGCCCACCAGCGCCCGAGACCTCCTCTGGCAAAAAGGGAAGGTGAGGCCGCCCGTCTCCTGGGCACACACGCAGACGCTCACGGCTCGCCCTGCGCCCTCGAGAGGCGCAGCTCCTGGCTCTGGTGGAGGCCCTGGGGGCGGGGTGCCGCCGCCAGCCCCGAGCTCCCAGGCACAGAGAGGCGCTGTGTCTGCCACGGGCACTCAGCAGGGGCAGGTGCGCCTCCCTGCAGGGCCGTGAGCCCCCACCTGCCCTCGATGCACCATGTTCCTCCAGAGGCTGCAGGGGGTGGGGGCACGGCCCGGGATCTCCGCATCTCTTGCCCCTTGTCTGAGTCCTGGCTTCGCTGCTCCCTGGCTGTGGACCTTGGGGGGGGGGGTTGGCGCTGCACCGCCCTGAGTCTGTCTTTCTCTACAGGGGGGCAGCAGTCTGTGCACACGCAGTGAAATTCGGCAGAGGTTTTCTGAATGACCGTGCACCCAGCCCCCACTCTCGAGGCTGCACCCCACTCACCCCAGAACACGACAAAGGCCGTCCGGGAAGAGCATTTGCAGGGCGGGAAGGCTCAGAGGGCGCGGGAGTCTTGGTGAGAAGCACGTGGGCAGGGGCCCCAGGGCAGAGGGTGAGCGGCCGCGCGAGAGCACAGGGACCTGCTGCGTGGGCAGGGGGGAGCCCCCGAAGGTTCCCACAGCAGCCAGAGCGAGCTTTGGCCCACGCGACTGCTCTCCTGCCCCACAGCCGTCAGCGGCTTCCAGAGCGTGCGGGGCATCTCACCGATCCAGGCCACCCTCCCACCGCGTCGTGGGCCCCCTGTCCACCACAGCCCTCGCCCCTCTTCCTGCTCCCGGAGCACCCCGCCTGGAACACCCCGTCCCTCCTGGTGCCTCAGCTCTGGCCCCCGTGCTCAGATGAGGTGCCCTCCCCACTTGAGCTCCTTGCCCTCTGGAACGTCACCCTTTCCTGGGATGACGCCCCTCCTGTTTGCAGGGGGCAGGCGGGGCGGGCTGCCCAGGAGCCAGGGCCATGCATACACTCTAGGCAAGACCACCGTACCCACAGGGAGGATGGAGGGCTGGACGTGTCTCCCTGGGGTCTCCCTGCCTTGGGGCTGCAGGGGGCCTGGCTGAGGTGGAGGGGCCAGCCGAGCGGGGATAGCAGGGTGGGTCCACTCAGGGCCTCGGCTCAGAGGGAGCTGGATGTGGGCTCCCCGGGGCGAGTCGCCGCCTCTGTGAGCCCAGCTCCTCGCTTCTCGCCTGAAGCCCACAAACAGCCCCCCTCCCTGGTGTGCGGGACAGACCCAAGGAGGCAGAGGGAGAAACACGCTTAGCAGAGACCTGACACCCACCGTGGTCACCCATGGATGGCAGGGGCCACGGTCACTCTCACCACCAATCACCTCCTCCCCATCCCCGAAGTCCCTGCAGCCTGGGGGCAAACGGCAATGAGCCCCGAGCAGGGGAGGCCTTGTTCCCCTGGCGCTGGCTCCCAGGGCTGCCCCCTGGCTCCCCAACCCTCGTGAGGCTCAGACTCCCTGCAGCTCTCACGGGCTGGTGGCCAGCGTGGAGCTGTCCAGGCAGGACCCTGTGCCCAGAGGCAGCAGGAGCAGGAGCTGGCCGGGCTCAGGGTGCGGGCTGCAGGGGGAGGGCCCTCCAGCTGATGCCGGGTGCTGGGAGCCTGTGAGGGGACAGTCCTGCTTCCTGCCAAGGCCGCCAACGAAGGCCGGCCCCACTCCCTGGCAAGGTCAGACCCTGCCTGGAGACCCCGGGCAGGTCCTGCGAGGCTGCTCTTCCCTCCCTCCTTCTCAGGTCCCCTCAGGATTCCTGCCCAGGGTCCTCACCTCCACACCCTACACACAGCATCTGCTAGAAGCCGGGTGCCCCCGGACAAGCTCCCTTTTAGGGGGCCTTTGTTCAGCTAGATCAGGTCCAACCTCACACTGTTAGTATATGATAAGGGCTTCAGCTGTCCCTGTCGGGGCTCCCCAGCCTTAGCTGGTCTAGCCCTTAGGTCAGGAGAAGTGAAGTGACCCCAGGGACAGGCTCTTAGTAGCAATTCCACGCAGTAGACTGGTTGTCACGCTCATTTTCATACGGTGGCGCTGAGGCTCAGCGGTGACCAGGGACTTGCTCAGGTCTCAGGACCCAGCGCTGGGTCCCTGGGCCCAGGCAGCTCACACGACTCAGCTCAGCGCGCCCTGCACCGAGCTCAGGAGGCGGGCAGGTGGGAAACCCCAGGTGCGGGCCCAGGCTGTGTGGTCCCAGGAGCTATTCTCTCCATGGGGTGTTGGGGTACCAGGGCCCTGCTCCAGAGTCAGCTGTCCTGGGATGGACGCAGCCCCCGCCCAGACCCTCTCCTGGAACTGACCAGTAGGCAGGAGGCCGGGGAGGGCCCCCAAGTTTCCAAGCCCCCACTGAGTCCCAAGGATGACAGAGCCAGTCTCAGAAGCTGCAGAGCAGAAGGTCCCGGGGCTGCCAGCGGGGGAGGGGGCTCCTCCTTGAAGGGCAGAGGGCTGAGCCTGGGGGCCCACGGCGCCGCCATTGCCTGCGCGACGGGAAAGTTCGGAAGCCAGACCAACCTGGGTTCTGACCCGCGGCTGCCCGGGAACACCGTGGGGGCCCAAGCAGCACACAAGAGGGACAGCTGCCCTGGGTCGGAAGGCCTTCATTAGGGGTCAGCAGCAGACGCCACGGGACATCTGAACCGGGCAGGTGAGTGCAAGGACCATCCTCCCAACCGCGAGGACCTCCTGACCTCAGCGCACCCAGGAAGAAGAAATGACACCCGGCCACCAGCATCCCTTGCCCAGCACCCCCGTCCCCCTGTCCAGCAGCCCCGTCCCCCTGCCCAGCACCCTGTCCCCTGGCAGCACGGCTGAAGGCACTGTGGTTCTTTCCACGCAGCCCTCCAGGCCCTGCTTGGTGAGACTGCCCTGGCCAAGTGGGGGGGCCAGTCACGTGAGTGGAGGAAAGCCCAGAGTCTGCAGCAGGGACACCGAGCCTTGTCACCCAACGCCGGGGGTCCCCACCAGCCATCCTGTAGCCCAGCGGCCTCAGCAGTGGGCAGGGGAGACAGCCGGGGGGAGTGCCAGGCCCCCACCCCGTGGTCCTGGCTCCGAGGTAGGCAGACAGGAAGTGAGGGGCCCGTAGCCAAGGAGCTCTACGTGGAAAAGAGCATTCGTTATGTGAAGGGCCCAGACCACTGGCTTGAGGACCTTCCCACAGCCCTTGGAGGCCGACCGCGCTCCTCTCCTCTTTCAGATGGGGAGCCCAAGCGCCCTGCCTGGTTCTCACAGCTGAGTAGGGGGCTGGCAACCTGGGCATCCCACCCCAGCCCTGCCGCTTGCAGGCCTGCCCACCTACTGTACCACCCCGCAGAGGCCTCCTCTCCGCCCGCCGCCCTGGAGGGCTGGGCCCCTGCTGTCCTGGGGCAGCTCCTGGCAGGCAGGATCAAGTGACCTCCAGGCGTCCCAGTGAGCAGAAGAGCCAAAGGGGTCCCCACCCCCAGCCCGGCCTCCTCCCCTTGAGAAAGTTCCCAGACCGAGGCCTGCACGCCACAGGCCCGTGGGAGACCCTGCGTCTTTCCCAGACAGCGTATCCAGTCCCCAGCCGACGGTCCCCTAATCCGCCCACAGAGGAAGCTGCTCTCCAAGGCGGGCGGGGCTGGTGGGAAAGAACGTGGAATGTGCCGGGACAAGCCACCCCATCCATCACTGTCCCCGACTGCCTGCGGTTCCCAGCCCGCCCTGCCTGGCTGAGAGCTGGCCGCAGCCCCCAGCTCCCAGCCCTGGGGTTCTAGAACCCTCTTCTGCCGGCCCCCAGTCTGCAAAGCTGCCAGGAATTAGTCCCTGATTGGCTCATTTAGGGTCTGATTTCTGCTGGTACCTCGTCTGACCCTTACAAAGGCCATGGGAAAGGAGGAAGGTGGGCACGTAACCGGCCCTTTGCACAGGGAGGGGTGGGCACCACCGGTCCGTAACAAAGCCATGGTGATCAGGTCCTGACGGCATGCTGGGTCCCTGGGCCCAGGCAGCTCACACGACTCAGCTCAGTGCGCCCTGCACCGAGCTCAGGAGGCGTGCAGGTGGGAAACCCCAGGTGCAGGCCCGGGCTGTGTGGTCCCAGGAGCTATTCTCTCCATGGGGTGTTGGGGTACCAGGGCCCTGCTCCAGGGTCAGCTGTCCTGGGATGGATGCAGCCCCCGCCCAGACCCTCTCCTGGAACTGACCAGTAGGCAGGAGGCCGGGGAGGGCCCCCAAGTTTCCGAGCCCCCACTGAGTCCCAAGGATGACAGAGCCAGTCTCAGAAGCTGCAGAGCAGAAGGTCCCGGGGCTGCCAGCGGGGGAGGGGGCTCCTCCATGAAGGGCAGAGCACGGGGGCGGGGCGAGGAGTCTGGGCACCATGCTGCCCCTGTCCACACGTGTACGCGGGGGACGGGGCGTGAGTGCAAAGTCAGCGCGGCGACCTCCATGGCTCTGCTGAGGCCGAGAGGGGACCAACGTCCCCGACCGTCACACAGACGTCACACCTTCCTCACAAAAGCTCAAGGAAGAGAAAGCCCCCTTCGAGGTCATCAGGCCAAGGCCGACTCCCTGTGTGCCCCACACCCCAGTGACACCGGCGGTGAGCCCATCTTCACTGTCCCCCAAGAGAGGAGGGCTCCACGCGGGGCTCGAGGGGCAGCGCAGGGAGTAGGGCCTGTCTCTGAACTCCCAGCTTCTGCCCTTGGCCAGACAGTGGGCCGATATTCTAAAACTCCAGCCAAGGCAAACCCAGGCACTTGGCTTTCTCAGGAAGAAGAGGGGCAAGCTGGCCCCCTAGGACGTACTCCTAAGACTGTCCCTCAGCCAGGATCTGGAGACTGCTCCCAGGGTGCTTTGTGCTTGGTCTGTCTCCCACACCCTCCTCCTCTCCAGTCTACTTAGCTACTCCTACCTCAGGGTTTTTGCACCAGCCACTCCCTCTGCCAGGGACTCCTTCCCCCAGATCCCTTTACCGTCTGCTTGCATCCTCTGTGTTTCTGCCCCAAGGCGACGTTCTCTCAGTATGACCGAGTGCTTAGAACAGTGCTGGGCAGACAGTAGGCGCTCAATAAATTCTTGTTGAATTAGGAGCACAGCAATCCAGGGAGGCACAGTTCACTAACAGCAGCCCCCCTAGTGCCACAGGCTCCCGTTTAGCAGATGTGAGTCCCGACCCTCCACCTCGCCTGCTCAGTGGGGTTGGCCAGAGATCGGGGGGTGGGGAGGGCGCCTGGCCCTAGCTGGCCGGTATCCGCTGTCCCCACTCTGCCCACCCGCCCCGCAGGAGAGCACCGGGTGCATCGGGGGATGGGGTGCACACAGCTGCTGGGCCCAGCACGCAACATCCTGCTCGGGTCAGAGGGCAGAGCCGCAACCTGTCCCCCACTTTGGGCAGCCCGAAGTAGGGTAGATCTGCCTGTCCGAGCCCGGGCTTCCAGGGTCCTGAACGGGCAGTGACTCCGCCCACAGCCCTCGAGGAACGCTATCATCCACTCGACCCGCGGGGACATTGAGGTCCTGTCACACAGCGGGGGGAGGGCCCACGGGAACCCGGGTCCCAGGCTAACATGGCTCCCAACCTCCTTCCCCATCAGGTCCAAACTATGGTGTGGCCCGCAGGGCAACCCACGACCCTCCCCGAGCTGCCTGCACAGCCTCAGCCCCTCAGCACCCCCTCCTTCCCAGGCCACGGGTGGCCCTGCCCACCGAAATGACGAGGCCAGCAAGGGCGGGGCGGTCAGGGGCTTCATCCGAGACCACTCAGCAGGGCAACAGAGTTCCAACCCCCCCCCCAGGACCTCCTGTGGCAACAGCTCCCCACGCTTTGGGCCCAGCGCCCCTTCTCCTCACGTCCCCTGACCCTACAGGCCCGACACCAAGCTCACGCAGATAAAACACTGCGATGCGTCTGAAGGGGAATCAGGCAGAGCAAGGTCACGGCTACTCCGGGGCGCCCTCAAGGGCAGGCCCTGCCAGACGGCTCCCCGGACTCAGACGGCCAGCGGCGTGGCCGAGCGCAGGACGCTGGCTTGGGGACAGCCACCAGGCCTGCAGTCTCCCGAGGGGGCAGCACCGCCAGGGTCTCCGGTCTTCGAGAGAGGGGCTCGCAGGAGAGCTGCACGGAGCCGGGGGCCACGGGGGAAGAGCCTCCAGGCAGTCCTGACGCACGCGATGAGGGGGGCCCACCATGGACACAGAGACTCCCCTGGGAGGCCCCTGAGCCGGGAGTGGGGCCTGGGTAAGGGACGCAGCTCCCAGCCCCCACAGGGCCCGGGCACACCAGCCAGCCGGCCAGGCGCCCAGGGAGCAGGAGCCCCCAGACCCGTGAAACGCAGTCCTGTCCCCACAGTGCCTGGACGGCCTGGCCTCGGCCTGGTGAGCCTCTCTCCTGGCTTCGGGGTCTCTCCGGCCTCCCGGACTGGGGGCAAACTTCCCGGGGCCTCCCATGGGCACGTGCGGAACCAACGGGAAAGGTCAGGCGTGAACCCCTAGGAAGAGACACATTTCAGAAGGTCTGTGAGCAGCGACGAATGGGGGCCACCAGGCTGAGAGGTGACGGGGCCTGGGGGTCGCCTGCCTTTCGGGGCAGCCCAGGACAGCGGGTGAGCCTCCACGTCCAGACGGGTGGGGTTGACCAGGGGGCTGACCAAGGCCAGTGTCAGGGCCGAGGCTTGCCTTTGAGCGCCAGGGAGGTGATGTGGGCCGTTCAGCGGGGTGCAGCCCTGAGGAGTCCCCAGAGCCTCCTGCTTTCTGTCACGGCGTGTGCTGCCCCGATGAAGTCGTGCTGTGAAAATACCGGGATTCTGACTTTCCCTCCACCGGGTGGGTGGGCCTCCTGCCCTGGGGCGCACTCGAGCCCAGCATGTTCCTCCAGAGCCTCCTGTCCGGCTCTTGGGGCTGCTTCTCTTGCTGGGAGTCCCCCTGCCTCCACCCTTCCCACGGCTTGGCGCTGAGCCCCGCGGCATGCCTGTTCCCAGGCCCTGCATCCCCCTGGGCCCGTGGGGTCGGTGGCAAAGGCCGGGCCAGATGCAGGGAAGTGGGGTTCCCGTCCGGCTCTGCAAACAACCCTGAAATCAGGAAGACGACCCCAGCACGTCTCTGAGCCTAGTTTGCGTGTTGGTAAACTTCTGGGGCAGCGGTGGTCTTGGGTGAGGAACCCAGGAGGGCCTCCCAAGCGGCCAGCCCACCACGGCTCCTCCAGGCCCATCTCCCCTCTCCCGCCTGGAGCGCCAGTGGCTGCTGTAATCTGGGCCGTGGTGTCCCCGCCCGGGACGTGGGCAGGCCAAGCCCACCGCGAGGGGTCACGGCGCATAACCCGTGGAAGCGTATGGCGCTCATGGCCGGGCACACGTTCAGCAAGCGGCATCCTGCTAAAGCTGTATGTGCGGGGTGCCCAGAGGAGGCCCCGCTGCGGGGGTCCCGGGGGAAGGGCTGCCCTCCGCATGCCGTCCACTGCCCAGCTGTGACTTTAAACTGGCTCCCGTTTGCCAGAGCTGCTCATGTGCCCGACGCGGCAGCCCTCTGTCCCACAGCTCCTCCTGAAAAGGCCAAGAGGTACTGTCAGAGCTCCGAGGTGCAGTGGGGAAACCAAGGCACAGGGTGGTGATGTCCCCGGGTCCTGGGGAGGTCTAAGGCTGACGTCGCTGGCTGGTGGCAGACAGAGCTCGGCCCTCCCCGGGACGAGCACAGAGCCCACCCGCAGGGCTGACGGTGAGGGGGTCCGCAGGAGAAGGTCAGGGCACAGTAAGACGGCTCACAGCCACAGCGGGATGGCTGGCACCCCATCAGCAGGGAGAGGGAGCCGGCTGGCCTGGGTGGGAAGGTCCCTTCTGTCACCAAGATAAAAACAACAGGACCAGGTGTAATCCTCACCCAAATGCCCCTCCGGCCCCAGCCCGGTGGTCCCTTCCAGGCTCGCCCACGCACCCCGGCGGCCGTGCCTATGAGCCTGCAGGCTGAGAGACCTCATCCCAGACACAGCGGGCCCACCTGTTTCCTCCCAGCATCTCGGGAAAAGCAGGGTATGTCATGCTCTACACATGAACCTGGGCTCATCCGGACCTAGGAAGGTGGGGCACCATTGTCTCCTTCTTGTCCAGGCCCCAGTGGGTGGCAGGCAGACCATGCCTCCCCCACTCAGCTCCCTCCTCCTCCCTCCTTCCTTCCAGCCCAGCACCCCGTCCTGCTGCGGGGACCCACATCTTCCCTGGACTATCTCCTCGTCATCAGGTACATCTGGTTCAGACATCCCTCCTCAGAGAAGCCTTCCCTGACAGCCCAACCAGAGCTGCCCCCCACGGCCCCTCTGCCGCCTGACTCCACTGGTCTGCGCCTGCCCTCCTGCCACCCTGGGTCCCGCCCTCTCCACCTGCGCGAGCTCGGCTCCCTGGGGCAGGACAGCGCCTGGGCAGAGCTTGGTGGGGGCTTGCCCTGCCACGTGGCTCTGGTAAGCAGCTTCCCTGTGTGTACAGTGGGAAGTGTCCGAGGGCCGGGGGCTGCTCGGAACCTGTCCCTTGCCGTAAGCACGATCATGGAACCCGAGACCTCCCTCGACCTGGGAGGTGGACGCATCACAGAATGACCTCAGTCCCTCACCCTCCCCGACCCACGCCCGTGGGCCCCACCCTGCAGCATGACCACGGCTCCTCCCACCTACTTGGCGCAGAGTGGACATCCCTGCCCACATCGGGACCGGCCCTGGGCCTTGTCCTGGGTGCGGGGGGAAGGGACGTCGGCCAACTCTGAGCCTGGACACGCGTTGACTTCCCTGCTCTCCTGTTCAGCCAGCAGGAAGGCTCCCGGGGACAGAGTGTGCCCCGCTGGGTCTCCAGGCACACGGGGCCCAGCCGCAGTCAGCAAAAGCGCTGACCACAGGCCCCGAAGCAAGCCCAGTGGGACCAGAAGTGCCCGCCTAGAACTGGGAGCAGATAACAGCACTTGTTTTAGCTAAGTTTTGGGGTGCTCTGTCTCACAGCGATAGCTAACTGTTATATCGGGGCGTTCGGAGCCGCGACACGCGGGACCTGGCAGGGACCACAGCCGATCAGATCACACAGACGGCAAATGTTAGTTGACTCTGAGACTCCTGCCTCTGTGTTCCTCACTCCTCCCACGGGGGCATTTTGGCGTGGACAGGCACGCTGACCTCAGGGAGCGCGTCCTCGGGACGCACGCAGAGTCAGCTGGGAGCCTGTTGGCGCCTGCGCTGTTTACGAGGGTGACGGTGGTCCCAGCAGAGGCTCGGCCAAGGCAGGTCTCCGGTCGGCGTGATACGAGGCAGCCGCAGACACCGCTGCAGGGACGTTCGCTCCCCAAACCGCCCTTCAGTAAGCGCTCCCGTCACCACACGCCCCACGTCTACTTTCCCACAGAGTGCAGACACGGGAGCCATGGTGCTTTGTCAAAGAGCCCCAGCTGGAAGCCATCCAAATATCCATCAAGGGGGGAAGGGCCACGCGACGGAGTGAGGACTAAACCACCCAGCGAGCCGCGCGCACTGACACGACAAAGCTCACGTTCAGCGGAGCCGTGGACGCCAGACCCCGAGGGTGTGGGCCAGGCAACGCCATTTACACGAAGTCCAGAGGCAGGCCAAGTGGCACGAGGCTCTTACTATAGGCGTCGGGACGCTGGTCCTTCCCGAAGGAGAGACTGAGAGGGGCCCCGGGGCAGTGACCCACACACATCGAGAGGTGACAAGTGCACGCCGTCCTGTCTTGAAAACAAACTCATGCGCAGAAAAGTGACCAGACACAAATGCCGCCACGGCCCCGGGTAGAGAGCAGGTGGCAGCCGCAAGCTCTTTGCCTCTGTTTCCAGAAGAGCCTGGGATTTCACCTGGGCCACCGGGCTCAGGGCTCTGACCAACAGCAGAAGCCCAACAAGGGGGCAGGGCGACCTCCCCAGCCCCAAGCCCGGCGGGTGGCTGTGCCTCCTCCCAGTGGTAAGCAAAAGGTTAAAAGACAAGGGAGGGTGGAGAGCTCAAAACCGCTGCAATGAGAACCTTCCGTGCTCTCCAAAGGGCTGCCAGCGCGATCCAGATGCCGGCCCGCTCGCCCTGCAGACCGCGCACAAAGGAAGCACATTCCTCGCCCAGCTGCTGGGGCTGCGCTGCCAAGAGCAGCTCCCTAAGAGCTGCGGGGGTGCACCCTGCCATCTGGCTGCCTGCTGGGGGGACGGCAGGGGAAGGAAGGGGTTGCCCAGCACCCGTCCGAGAGCTCTGGGAGTCCCCTCCCATCCCTCCGTGCACGCCTGCCACCAAGGGGGAGTGCCCGTCTACATACTGGCACACTTCCCTGAGTGTGACTGGGCTGCAACAACGAATGTGGCAGCATGGCGCCTGGGTGGACAGGTGGGTGCAGAAAGAGAAGTGAGTGGGAGGTGGGTGGGCGGGTGGGTGGCCGGGTGGACAGATGAGTGGACAGGAATGGATGGATGGGTGAACGGATGGATGGATAGATGGACACATAGATGGATGGGCAGGTAGATGGGTGGATGGATGGATGGATGGATAGACAGATGGATGGACAGGTGGATAAGTGGGTGGATGGGAAGGTAAATGGGTGGGTGGGTGAATGGATGGGTAGATGGATGATTGGACAGGTGGATAGGTAGGTGGACAGGTGGATGGACGGGTGGATGGACAGGTGGGTGGACAGGTGGAAGAGTGGGTGGATGGACAGGTAAGTGGACAGGTGGGTAGACAGGTGGGCGGACAGGTGGGTGGTGGCTGCGTCCATGTGGGTGGGCAGGCAGATGGTGCCGCGATGTCAGTGTGATGGAGACGACCCCCTCCCAGGACACACAGTGGGGTGGTCACACATAGATCTGTGCAAGAGTGGAAAGAGCCCAGCTCTGGGGCTGGACAGTGGCCTTCAAGACTCTTCAGGCTCTGAGCCTGGGCTCTCTCATCTGTGCTCCCGGGCGATGCTGTTCTGACAAGTAAGTGCCCACTCCGTGAGCACCTCAAGCTCCTCCACTCACACACACACCTGCCTGGACAGAACGGGGAGGGGGCCTGGCCGGAGGGAGTCAGCGAAGCCTTGGGGGGTAAAGGCCGCATGCAACGAGATGCGAACAGGGGGGCCCAGGGGTGCTCTGTCCCCGAGGAGGCGACGACACAGAGCGCCAGGGGCCCCGCACAAGCAGCCGGTGGGCTGCGGCCCCAAGGAAGGTTGAGAAACAGCCCTGGACTATCTTAAAAGTGATTTAATATGTATTCAGAGGATCTCTGAAAGGAATCAGAAGGTGCCCTTGGGGAGAAGGGGGACGAGCCTTCCTTCTTTCCGCACGCCCTCCGTGTTAGCCAGCGCCCCTCGAGACCGCGCCCTCGATTTGTTTTTGAACTAGCTGCTACCCACCAGCACCGCCCGTCCCACCGCGGCGGCGACAGTAACGACGGGTCACAGACGGATGGTCACAAACCGCGGTCACGGCCGGCATCGCTATAGATGGCTTACTTCAGAAGAGGGACTGAGGAAATCTGGGGTGCTCGCGGGCCCATGGGTGTCGGGGAGCCAGGCTGCCCTGCACGGTGGCGGGTCCAGTGAGCAGAGGGCGCCGGGCACTCGGCGGGCTGGGGTGTCGTGCCGGGGAAGCCCCTCGGCGGAGGCGATATCGCAGCTGCAGCCTGACGGCGGTGGGGTTCGCGCAGCTGGGGAAGGCTCCGGGTGCGGACACCGAAGCCCGACAGCGGGAGGGACAGCCAGCAGGCCCTGTGCCCGCGTCCACACGGGGAGTGTGCGGAAAGGCTGCGGGGAGGGCCCGCCAGCCTGGAGGCAGCATGGGAGGTTTAACGGACCCCCAAAGTGTTTTCATTGTTTTAAAAATGTGCAAACTGGCTGCGTATCACCTTGAACTTGCCAGAGGAAAGCTGCCCAGGAGAGCTCAGAGCAGCAGGAGCAGCCCCTCCGCGCCAGCCGCACATGGCAGCCGTGCTCTCTACGCGGGACCCGTGGGGACCCGTGCCACCTGTCGCTGCCCACGGAAGGCAGAAATGCAGACCAGCCTGAGGCAGTCGGGACTCGGCGGTCTCTCAGAGCCTCACGGCCGCCCCTGAGGGGTGCAGACCCCGTGCCCCGCCGAGTGCACCTGGGCCCCCCCGGAGACGCCATGCAAGCTGACGCTGCAACAGGAGTGGGTGCAAGGAGGAGGCCTTGGACAGGTGGGGGCGTGGGGAGGCTGGTGGGCCCGCCGTGCTGCCGGTCAGTCGGAGGCCCCCTCCCCACCAGTGCAACCCTAGGTGTGCCCAAGCTGTGGCAAGCCCCCCCTCACCTTGAGGCACCTGTGGGTCCAGGGCGGACGAAGGGGCAGACCCGTGGCTCTCTGGGCCCCACCCAGGGGTTATGGGAAGACACACCACCCTGCGGGCAGCAGGCCCAGGGCTCCAGGGCCTCCTACCCCTGACAGCACAGGGCGGTCCTCTTGCCTCTGCCATCCTGGGGTCTGGGGCTGTTGGCAGAGCTGCCACATCCTCCAGCAGAGGCCCTGGGAAGACAGGAGGTAGCCTTCCAGGGGTCAGCCTGATGTGTCATAGCTCGCAGCACCTGGGCCCTCAGCACCCTGACTCCCAGATGCTCAGAGAGAGGCAAGCCCTGACCCCCAGGTCACAGCGCGCTGGAGCAGGGCTTGAGCCCCTGCTCACCTCCTCCGACATCCATGGCTGCTGTTCGTTTTATGATTTAACCCCGGTAATGCGGGAGACGCCTAGAGGCAGGGCGGCCTCACACCGCGTCCGGGGCGGAGGGAAGCCAGCCTGTCTCAGCCTGCCAGTCACACTCCTTGGGCATCCTGAGCTGGGAGTTCTGGGACACTGTCTTCCCAGGGCCTGCTCCCTGGTGGATTCTGGAACATTCCGTCTTCTTGCCCCTGGAACCATCAAAACGTCCCAGGTATCCCAGATGTGTGTCGCCCAGAAGGCACAGCCCAGATTCCTGCCGCGAAGGTGGGGCCAACGGCCTCAGGGGCCTCACACAACCCGTTTTCGGGGTGAAGATCTCCCCGTGTGCTCGCCGCACACCTCCGGGCAAGCTTTCCCACCTACCCCACCGTCCACACCACTTCTAGAGGAGTCCGCCTCGCGCCTGATGTGAGCTCGTGGGGGGGCCCGGGGGGCTGCCGTCGGCAGGCAGGGGAACCCTGCTCCCCCAACACTCCAGCGGCAAGGCCACTGGACGAGGAAAGGGGTCCCCTCCCCTCCTCTCCCACCCCGAAGCAGCCTCTGGGGCCAGTCCTTGTGGAGCCCTCCAGATATTTCCAGATACTTCCGTGGACGTGGAATCCTGCGTGTGTTTACCCTGCAGGGAAGGGCAGATACGGGCACCCACCGGTCACACCGTGTGACGCCCGGCCTCTCTCCCTGGGGCCGTGGGTATCCTCTCCGGAGACGGCTAGGAGGTCCTGTCCTCCTCACGGGGACACCTGCTGCCTGGGGGTCATTCGCTCTTCCTCGGAGAGTTAACGGGGGTCCCAGCAAAAATAAGCACCCACCAAGTTTGCCACAGCCGCCAGGCATACAGTAAGTGCCAACTGAGGACCAACCTATAAACAGGCAACTCCCTGAACCCTTGTTTCCTTGAAGGTGCTGGCTCTTCTGTCCTGCCGTCGACCCCGAGAGGAGGAGGACGGGGCAGGTTGGGCCACCAGCCACTGTCCCCCCAGCACATGCGGGGCCCACGATGCACCCCCCTTCTTCGCGGAGAGCTCCTGTGACAATGGAAGGTTCTAGGGCTGTGACGGGCACCCCAGTCTGGGTGGCCGCGTGACACGGAACCGATACCGGACCCTTACTTGTGTTACTGAATGTGGCACGTCGCAGGCCCCGAAAACTGCAGGTGCAATGGGAGGCCCTCCCCTCCCTCCACCCAGAGGGGTGCCACGCTTGCCCGCCTACGCTTCCGGGATGGGACGGGTCCCCTGTGCCCCAGAGCCATCCAGGGAGGCGCCACCAGGGGCTGGTGTCCCCAGGACCCGGGAAGAACACCTCCTTTCTGTGAATTTAAAGAAAACAGCCCCTCTGGAAGCAAACCCTTGAAACAGATGTTTCCTCTAGGCGTGAGCCTCCCGCGTCCCCCACCAGCCTCCCCGGGTCGGCCGCCCGCTCTCAGACCGCCGCACAGCGGAGACCAAGTGACTGCAATTCGTTTTAGGAAGGGGGAGGAAAATATTTTAAAAAATGTGTTTTACAAGCCTGGCTTTGCCATTGTTTATGTAAACAGGTAAATTGTTTCCTGCCTCAATTAAAAACATCTGCCACATAAATGAATACCAATTAACTCATCCTGTTTTTAATCACTCTGTTAATTACATGCAGACAGCAAAAAGGACGGCTGGGAGCAGGGGAAGCCGAGCGTGGTCCCTCCCCGAGCTTGGCATGGATCCGACGTGCGTCTGGCTCCGGGTGGAGGAGGGCGGCAGGGGTGGTGGCACGGCGCCAGCCGGGATTCCCCGATGTGGGCTGGAGACTGGGCACCGCTTCCCAGGGTCCCCCGGCTCTCAGCGAGGAAGGAGCAGCCCCTTCCTGCATGCTCCCTGTCCCCGCCATCCCGCCATCCCGCTGAACCCCGGGCTGCCCGCAGCCCCACGACTCTGTCTTGTCACTGGAGAAGAAGGGGGACTACTTTCAGGGCGCCCCCTCGTCTCGGCCCCATTTTGCTAGTGAGGGAGGCGGCCGGAGAGATGGAGGCCTGGATCTCACCCAGGAAGGATCGGAGTTAGCTGCTCCTTAAAGACACTGGTCTTAAGCCCTGCCTTTCCGGAGCCCCAGCCCTCATGGGGCGCTCCGCCCTGACCCCTCCCGGCCCCTGCTACCCTCCCCTCCTGGCCCCTGCAGCCAGCCCCACCCACTTCCCTGCCCTGCCCAGCCCAGCGTGTGTAGGAAGTGCTCAGGGCACACGACTATGCGACTATGCGATAAAGGGGAGGCTCGACAGGCCCGTCCCACGTCCTGGGGCTCATGCCTCAGGGGAGGCCTGTCTCCCACAGCCACGCCCAGGGTCTCCATCCTGGGCAACCCAGGGGTCCCCGCTCCACCAGAACACCGGCCCCCTCCCTTCCCCCAGGCTTTCTAGTCTGTAGATGCTAAGACGGTCAGAGCGGCTGGCTCTCAGAGCCTGTCCAGGCTGAGGGGCCCATAGGTCTCCCCCCGCAGGCTGAGTCAGGCCAGGTGCCGGCCACCAGGGCTGCTCATGAGGAAGAGAAAGAGGCTGGGAACTCTGGGCCAGCTCAGAGGGAGGGAGGGCTGCCCTGGGCATCAGCGCGGCCGGAGTGGGCCTGCTCTCTGTGCATGTCAGTCCGCCCCTCCCCCCCACAGGTGGGAAACCTGATGCTCACAGAGTTCTAGAACATTCTGCCTCTCCTATTACCCGTGGGGGCCTGCACTGGGGGCCTTCTCTGGGAGGTGGGTCGGCAACACAGACACGCTCAGGCCATCCCAGGCAAACCCCTTCCAAAGCTGGGTCCTGCTGGCGGTCCTGAGATGCTGGCGATAAGCCGCTGTCTGGAATCTGGTCCCAATGACGGACGGAGGACAGGGACACAGCCAGGACTGACTGTAATCCCTCCAACAGCCTGCGAGGTTGTTCTGTTACTTAATAAGCATAAGGAAAACTTAAGACATGTCACTCCTTCCAGGGGCCGAGGAGGGTTAAACGACAGGCAAAGCACACGGCTGAGGAGGACCGAGCTGGGGTTAAGACCCCGTCGGGGCCCCAGCTGGGTTCCTCCAATACCCCAGGTCTCCCCAGTCTGGGAAACGGTGGGCAGGAGCCTCACGGCATGTCCCTGGACCCACAGCAGCTGGGGAGGGGACAGGTTCAAGCTGGGCATTTCAAGACCAGTGTGTGTCCGCCTCCTGGACACCGGCTGAGGCCTCAGCATTTCCCTGAGACACAGAGGGTGCTTGCCCCTGCTTCGAAGAGAGGGCTGGTCTCTCTGCCTGCTGCTTCCTGCTTGCCTCCCCTTCCAGGCAGGCCACGAGGCTAACCTCCTATGTGCTGTCTGCTGCTTTCCTGAGCCAGTAGGGCCCAAGACCCTGTTTCCCAGGACCCGCCCTGCATGCTCTCAATGGAACTTGCTCCCTCACACCTCAACCCAGGGGGAAGGTCTCCTTCAAACCCTCTGCAGCGTACATTTCCTTCCCACACCCACCAGCCGTCCGAAGGATCTGGGTCGTTGCTCTGGCGCCTTCTAACCAACATGAGCAAGAAAATGCATCTGCGAGCAGAGAACTCATTGGGGCAGGGGGCTCCCTGCAGCACGCGGGGCGCAGGCTCACTCACACGGAGCCTGAGCCTGTCTCTGTGCCCTGCAGCCTCCCCAAGGCCTGTCCCTTGCTAGCTGTGGCTGGTCCAGACGCGGGGGCCTCACCCCGTCACAAGGAGGAGGCCAGACACGCATGGGTCGTGGTCCCCGCGGAGACAAGCGCAGGGGGTTGACCCTCGGTCCGGGCACCACCCCCAGTGCGGAGCACGGGCCCCGGGTGAAGGGCAGGGACTCCACGCACACTCCCGAGAGGCTGTACGGGCTGCAGGCAGGGCCGCGCCCTGGGGTCTGACCCCAGTGACTTTAGGTCAAGCCGTACCCTCTCCATGTGAGGAAGGAATCTGGGGAGGCTGACCTGGACTGAAACCTGGGGGAGGGGCTCCTCGGGGCCCAGGAGCAGAGCGGCACTGCCCGCGTCCCAGGGGAAGATGGGCAGCAGGCAATGGTAACAGAGGACGGTCCCGGGAGAATGAGAAGACACCGGCCAGGGGGCCCTCACTGGGGTCCCGTCCCAGGGGCGGTGGGGGGAGCCTGGGTCCTGGCGTCTGCACTCCCCCAACCCTGATGGCGATGCAGGCTGTGGGCACCACGGGCAGAGGGCCTGTGAGCAGCCCCCCACCCCCCCAGCCTTGGGAAGACGCCAGGCGGGCAGATGGGCCGGGGGCTCGTGCAGCCGCGGTGGCAGCTGGGGGGGTGCGAGGAGCCGGCCCGCTGCCTCCCCCCAAGCGGGAACCTTCTGCCTGTTTTGACTCATTCCGCCAAATGGTCTCACAGCCTCTCGAGGGGATGTGGGGTAGGTTCCTGGGGCTTTTCTGCAGGGGTGGCTGCTGGGGCTGGCGGAGGCCTGTCTCCAGGGAAAGCCTGGGCTCCAAGAGGCTGGTGACATGCCCGAGGCGCCGCCACGGGCCCCAGGGTTCCCTTCCGGCCCGATGGGCTGGGCAGGGCCCATGGAGCACCCCCATGGCAGGTGCAGAGCCACCCCGTGTCCCTGGGCCGCCGCACCCTTGTCTCCTCTGAGCCCGCGGGCCAGACCTCTGTCACATACTCCGGGCAGAGGGACAATGTCCGTGGTGACTTACTTGAGAGAGGCAGGTGGAGAAGGGCAGTGGGTAGGAAGACAAGGCTCCTGGCCCCCCGAAGACCCCCATGTGCCCCCCTCACCAGCTGGGCTGCTCCTGGGGGGGACGTTGGGGGGAGGCACCCCAAGCCTCTGGTCCAACCAGCACCGCAGCCCCCTGTGCCTTCCATGCCCCTCCTGTCCCCTTCCCACACACGAGAGCCCCTGGCTGGTCCTCACGTGTAGCGGGCAAGCTCCTACCTCAGACACTTTGTGCGGGCTGACCCCCCATCCCCGTGCTGGCCTCCGCAGACTGTCCCTCAACCCCAGCAGCCGGACTGGCCTGCACAGCAACCTCTGCCTGGCCCAAGGCCCTCCCTGGGGCCCTTGGAGCATCCCACGCGGGGAGTGGTCTGTCTGCTCAACGCTGGACCTGTGCCCAGCACACAGTAGGCCCTCAATCGTGACTTGTCAAAGGACCGAGCAAGCAGCACCCCACCCTGACGTTCTAACTGATGAGGCGTCCCAGCTCCGTGCCACGGGGCTCCAGGCCGCCCAGGAGCTGGGAGGCCCACTGGGGTCAGTCAGGGGCCCCCTGGAACCCACACGCCAGCCCTGTCATGGGCAGGAGGGAAGGACTGGATTTCTGCAGCACAAGACAGCTCCCTGTCTTCTGACTCAGAGAAAGGGGGGATTAGCTGTGCAGCCGGGCCACAACCTGGGATTCAAATTCTGCCCTGTGTCCAGACCGCATGGGGAGCCGAGGGTCCACCGGTCCTTCGGCAGGGACCTCCCTGAGAAATGACACGGGAGGGAGTTCGGCTGAAGACACACGCCCACGAATGTTCATAGCACAGGCCCGCGAGGGCAAGAGGGAGAAAGCACCCGACGCCCGAGCGCTCCCGGCAGTCACCGCGGTCCGTTCCGCGAGGCGTGACGTGTGACCGTGGTGACCGAGTGTGCAAGCCCCGGCACAGTGGGGGGGACAGCAGCCAGCCACAGAGGCCGCTGCACACGATCCAGTCCTGGGATGGGGGCAGATGTGCGGTCACCGGGGCTGGACACAGGCGTGGCAGGGAGTCCTCGTGGGGACAGGGGCTCTCTGGGGGATGACGACGTTTGGGGGCTCGACAGTGGTGATCGTTGCACGACAGTGTCAACAAGCTACGCCCAGAGGTGTGGCGGGCAGCACGGCCGCAGGATCCAGAAGGCCCACTTTAGGCACACAGACCGCACAAGCAAACGTCCGCACCCCCAGGCTGGCATCGGCCTTACTCCGGCAGCCAGAGAATGGAGGCAGCTCGAGGGTCCATCAGCCGAGGAACGGCGGTCCATCCACGTGGTGGCCCAGGGAAGGCCACTCTGACACAGGCCACGCGTGGGCAGACCCGGAGGGCGCGACGCCGAGTGAGGTCAGCCCGTCTCAGAGAGACCGACACGGTAAGATTCTGCTTGTACAGGTCCCCAGAAGATGCAGACCCAGAGACAGAAACAGGCGGGGGCGCGGCACAGCCGGGGAAGGACGGAGCTCCAGTTAGGGGAGGTGAGAAAGTTCTGGAACCGGCAGCGTGGTGGGTGCGCAGCCATGTGAACGTATACATGCCCCTGAACGGACCCTGAGAAATGGTGACGGCGGTCAGTTTGAGGCCCTGGGTATGTTACCACAATTAAATAAAAACCTTGTGGGGAGACTGGGGCCAGGCCAGATGGGACTTTTCCACTCCAGCAGCCCGTCTACACTGCGAGCAGCACGGGGGCAGGAGCCCGAGCTGCGCGTGAGGGTCCGGGCTGTGGGGCAGGGGCCCGGCAGGCCTGCCGTGGTGGCCACAGAGTAACATGGCAGCAGCTCGAATGTGGAGGATCCCGGCCGCCCCCTTCCCAGGCTCTGTGCCCTTGCTGCCCCAGGGGCCCCGTCCCTACTGGGGAGGTAGGGTGCGGCCCTCGCTGACCCCAACTCTGGCTCTCCCCTGCAGCATGAGGAGGGCAGAGGCCAGGCCTGGGTGGGCTGGTGACGGGGCGGGGGGGGAGTTTACCTTGATGTTCCCTAAGCCCGGACGTGTGGGCGTGCCCAGGGGCCTACGTGGGCTGGAGGCCTTTGTGATGTGAGGGCTACCAGACAGGGAAGGGGTCCAAGTACTATCTGGAGGGGTCTCAGCACCTCTGAGAATCAGGTACAAAGCCCTGCACACACAGGTTTGTGAGGCCAAGCCCAGTCCACAGCCACCCCTGACCTGCGTCCTCAACCTCAAAGCCCAGACGCTGTGTAGGCTGTGCCCTCCACTTGGAAGGAGAAATTTCGTCCACCCCAGCCGGAAACGCCGGGTGCCGCGCCGGGCCCTTCCCTGGCAGTTACCTCCAGGACGGCTGAAACGCCGAAAAGGAGGTTCCCACGGATGGAGAAGCGCCTGAAGGAGCAGGCCACACAGTACGCCGAGTGAGGATCGGTGCGTGGGCACTGCGACAGGCGTCCCGGGACAATCTTTATAGGTGTGTGGGGACAGGTGTCCTGGGCATGGAGTCCCATCTCTGAGCCCTCCGTTAGCCCTCTCTCTGGGTGCTGACTTGGGTCACCTGGCACGGGCTGGCCTGTTCGACTTATGAGCCAGCACCCCCCCCCCCGAGTTTGGGGACACTACACACGGTCCCGGGGCTGCGGTGCAGCTGGGCCGGATAGGCCAGCTGGGGGCCGGACGCGGCTGGGCGCTGGTGCGGCGGTCACTGGCCTGGACCCGCAGGCCGGCCCTTGGGCTCCCCATGCACACCCCAGAGCAGCCGTGCTCTGGACGGCCAGGTCAGAGGGCACACTTCCTGCTGGTCTGGTTTTCACACCCGTACACACATTACACACTCATTCACACGCTCACACACACAAGGCCTTCTTAGGCAGCGGGCAGTTCTCCCTCCAGCTGGACGCCCCCCAGGGTACAGGCCGCCCCCCTCCGCCTTCCTCCTGAGCAAGGAGGGAAGCACAGATGGCCGAGAAGAACGCCGCCTCAGGAGAGAAGCGCCCTGGGCTGCCAAGTTCCCAGCACCATGCGGACTGCGGGGCAGAAGCGGCCTTGGGCTGGCGCCGGGAGCGCCGGGGACACGCACCGTCTGGACACTGACTGGGACTCGGGGTCGCCCTGGACGCCACCCTCAGCCGTCTGAGCCTGAGCACCCCCACTCCCAGGGCCCTGCGTCCTCCGTCTCCCCACCTTCTGCCCTGCCCGGCCTTCTGAAGATGCCAACCTGTCCCCACCCCACCCGGCTGGGCTCAGGGGGCTCCAGAGACAACACCCAGAGCCCCTCTGCGGTGGCTCTGCCCCGGGGGCCTGCCGTCTGCCTTCACCGCCCAGCCTCTCCCTGCCTGGGGCCCCTCCCTCCCACCTCTGCTGCCCGCCACTTCTGGGGGCTGTCCCCAAGGTCACGCTGCAGTGTCACCCCCGCCGTCCTCATCTGCTGGTCATCTGGGAATTCCCAGTGCCCTCTGCCCTGTTCCGTCCGGTCCGACCCAGCGTCGTGAGTTGGCCAGCGTGACCGGTCAGAGCTGAACCGCCCAGCATGGAAAATGCATACAGAACTCCAGAGTCTCTAAAACACCAGGTCCCAACAATTTAAAAGACTGATAGCCGAGGGAAAAGACACCATTTGGGGCACATTGTGTCCAATGAGATGCATGACTAAAATCGCGCTGCTTTCCCTTTTTTTTTTTAACATGGCCTCAGTCTTGTCACACGCGGCCACCTGGTGTCGTGGCCATGTCTGCTTTGCTTGTGGGAGCTAGGCACAGCTCGGGGCCCCCCAAGGCTGGTGGGGGCCAACGTTTCCGGCAGGAGCGTGCTACAGGGTGAGGTCTCCGGGCCCAGGGGTGCGCGTGGGAAGCCCCATCCCGCGGAAGAAGCAGGTAAAGCTCCACACTTGGTGACAGGGACTCTCCGCACCCAATCAGACCGCGGCCTGGTGCAGAGGGTCTCAGCCCAGACCCCCACCCCCACGCCAAGCCGCCACAAGAGGGCACACTTCCCGTGTAAAAGTGGGAGCCAGCGGCCAGGGCAGGGTGCCCCAGCAGCTCCGAGGGACTGGACCGGCGGGGGCCGTACCCGATGGCCACCCTACAGCTGGGTGCTATCCATCCCACTTTCCCCCTGCGGGTCAGAGCCCGGCGGGGCCAGCACCACAGCCCCTGGGAGAAAGGAGTGGCCCAGAGGTCCACAAGGGCCACCCGGCGGGACCCGTGGCTCTGCTCCCGTGGCCATCCGCTCCATCAGAGTGTGTAGACCTCTTCCTTCCACCCCGGGCATGGCTGTACGGATGCAGGATGGTGCCCTCGGCCAGCAACAGGCAAGTTCTGCTCCAAGGTACCGGGCACGGGGGAGGGCGGCAGGCAAGGGTCAGGGTGGGCTGCTAAGGCTGTGCAGGGCTGCAGGGCGCAGCCAGAGGAAGAAGTGGGGGCCATGGGAACCCAAGACCCCCAGCTTTTTGGGGGACCCTGGAGTGGCAGAGACACAGGGGCTCCAGACTCAGGTGACCCGAGCTCCGGAGTTGGAAGCCCAACTCTGCCACCAAGCAGCCACAGAGCACCATGATGTCAGCTTCAGTGTCCCCTCCATGAAGTGGAAGGGGAACCGCGCTGCTGTCCCCGTGGTGGGAAAGAGGGTCAGCGGCATGGGTCCTGGGCTGGGCTTCGGGACACAGTTGCAGGGACAGTTAGCGGCTGCCCGGGGCTGTCTGGGAAGGAGAGAAATAAGGGACCTCCCTCCACACTCAGCAGCAAGCCCCAGGATGAGCACGGGGAACCCCAGAGAGGGAGAGTGGCAGGCACCTCCCCAGGGCAGTGGCCACAGACCCCTGGCTAGCCACACCGCAGCACCGTCTCAAGAGGGAGGAGGCTGGAGCCGCAGAGAGTGAGTGACCTGATGTCACACAGCCACCGGGAGGCTGGGATTCTAGTCCAAGCAGCAGACCTCAGAGGAGCCTAGGTGCTGCCCACTGTCCCCCACTGCCCCCCGGCCCCCGGCTTTCCTGGGCGCTCTCAGGCCAGGCCCAGCCAGCATGGATTTTCCTGGGAGAGCATATTCAGGGCCATGGAGGTCACAGACCGCCCTCCCCGCAGCCCCAGGCTCCTGCCCCAGGAGACAGAAGAAGGCGCCTGTGCCTGGAATCTTCCCCAAATCTCCCACAGCTGCGCCCGCCAGGCTCCCAGCCTCAGAGGCACTCCAGGCCCCCAGGGGCGCGCAGCCGCGCAGTGTGCACAGAGCTTGGGCCGGTGCAGCCGCTGGGAGCCTGGGAGCGTGGCGGAGCGGGGAGACCTCTTCCTTATTATCACCGAATGCATTTTTGCTTTCCTTCTCAGTGACATCTGGCTCACCGTGAGGTCCCAGGAATTACAAAAAGCAGAAGTCTTCACTTCTGTTTTTGTGTTTTTTGTGTTGCAAACAGCAGGGGGGGGGGCGGGGGCAGGGAGGAAGCGTCTTCTCCAATGTCTGAGGCTCCAGCTCAGCCTTGTGTCCTGTGCCCCAGGTCAAGCTGCGCGCCCAGAGTGGGAACCGGGAACTGGGCATTTATCATTGTTACACCCTGAGTTTCCAGCCCACAAGCCCGGCCTCGGCCGCATCCCCCCACTGAGGCGCTAGGGGCAGCTTCCTCTCCAGGAATGACTTTCCAGACACCAAAGCCCTTGTTGCATGTGGGCTCTTGGCTAAGGCAGCCCACCGAAGCCGCTGGGGGCCGGGCCACCTCCTGCAGCCCCTGCCTCCCGCGCGGCCTCACCAAGCCCCATGCGAGGGGGTCCCTGCCCTGGGAAAGGATCTGGAGGTGTGGCCTGCCATCTCAAACAGTCCTCTCGGGGAGACTGGGAGCTGCAAGGACAAAGGACACTCGGCGGGTGACCAGCTCCTTGAAACCCACAGCATGGTGCCCCCCCAGTCTGGCTGGGACTCCAGAGACACGGTCGCCCCCAAACTGTGATGGGTCCTCCGTCAAACTCCCTGCACGGCCCCCACTGAGCCCCGGCCCCAGAGGTGTTTCCAGGCCCCCTCCTGCCCCTCCGGACTCCAGCCCCGCCCAGTCCCTCTGGACCACACACATGGGGGGGCCATTCCAGGCTCAGTCAAGGAGCAGCATGGTGTGGCATCTGCCTGCTTCTGGTGAACCTCTCCGGGCCTCGGGGTCCCCGTCTGCAAAATGGGACAGTAAGGGTGCCCCCTGGCAGGCCTGCTGCGAGGTCACACGCAAGGAAGCACTGCCCGGCCCAGCCAGTGGGCCCCAGGTGTGAGTTTTGGTGGCTCCTGCTTCAGGACTGAGCTGTGACCACCCCCACAACTCGGGGTTCACCTGTGACCCGCCCGGGGGATGCGCAGTGGATGATGAACTCCTTCTGGGGCAGGGTCTCTCCAGGTAAGAGCAAGCATGGCAAGACCACACTCCTACGTGTCCAATCACCGGCTCCTGGACGCCCCCTCCCCCCCTCGCCCCCCAAGCCTGGGAGGCGACGCTAGCCCCTCCTCTACCATCAGACACAATGTCCAGGGGCTTCTCGAGGGTCTCCGATGACAATGTCCCCTCCCCGCTTCTGTCCTCCCCCAGGGTCCCGGGGTGGGGGAGGAGGCTGCCCCTGGGCTTCCATGACCCAGGTAGGGTAGAGGTGTTCCTCCTCTCCATCCCTGAGCCTGGGGAAACTGACTCCAGGTGGCGCCACGCTGACGGCCATCACCCCTGTGCCCCATGAGCCTGTCCAGGGGAGGGGCTAACATCTGGGACATGAACCACTGGTCAGCGCCCAGCAGTCAGCTCCTGCTCCCCGCAGTTACGGGAGGAACGTGTGGGTCAGGCCCGATGAGGGCCGGGGCGCAGGGCAGCCAGCTCACGGTGGGGGGAGCCGCTGTCATCTGGAGACTCCCCCCGGGAAGGAGCGGGGCCGACGGGCAGACGTGCGCTGCCCTCTCTGACGGGCCTGCACCTCTCTGGGCATCGATGAGATACGATTTCTTGCCGGTTGTCACCCGGGCCCCATGAGAAAGACTGCTGTGACACGTGCCGGGGGCTGCCGCCAGCCAGGACCAGGGACCGTCGGGCCAGGGCGGTGCGGCAGGCAGGAAAGAGCCGCCCCACAGGAATGCCAGGCCCTCTTTGGAAGTGACACTCATTAGGCACCCACTGCATGCCAGCTCTCTGCCACGTGACGCGGCCATGGGCCGCGGAGCCTCTTCCACGTCTGGGATTCTGAGCACACGTGTGTGCACGCGCAGTCATACATGACTCAGAAAAGGAACTGGGATCCACCAAACTCGACAAGCATCCTGAACACCCGGGCGCCGTGGGAGGCTGGGAATGAATCAGCCCCGAACCCAACCCACTGACGGGGCAGCAGGGGTGGGGATAGCCAGCTGATGGCCCGTGACAGTTCCAGAAGGTGGCAGGGAAAGGCCTCGCAGGGACCCCACCTGGGGGCGGGAGCACCCCCCTGCAGCCCTGCTGGCTTGGATCTCGAGGGTTAGCGGCCCAGCCTGCCGGCGTCTCCAGATCCTTGCGTAGGAAGAAAAATTAATTTCTTCCAGTCATGCAGAAATGAAAATATGTGGGGCCAAATCAGAGATTTCCTGGAGGTGGTAACTCAATTACGCGATAACCCGGTGACAGAGGAGGAGCTCCAGGGCCCGAAGGGGGTGGGGGCTCCGGTGGCCCCGGAGTGTCCTGCAGGGAGAGGTCCAGCCGAAATCCTCCGGCTCAGCAGCCCCGCTGGCCTAGCGGACAGCCAGGAGCACTCACAGGCCCGTCCCTTCTCCCCAGTCACCCGGAGATCAAGGCACGTCCGGAGAAAGCCGGATTCCACCAGAAAATTGGTCCTAACCTGATCTCCTCCCACCCTGCATCTGTCTAGCTCTCGAGTAGCAGGGGGCACCTCATCAGTTCCTTCTGCTCAGGCGTTTCTGCTTCCCTTCCCCTTAAGTGCCGCGAGTGGTGGGGCGGCAGCGCTGGAGCGGCGCGGCTCGCTGGGCTCGGGCTTGCAGGCAGCTCAGAGCAGAGCCCCTGCCCTCCCCGGGAGGCCGCACGCATGCAGTCTCCCGGCTTCCCAGGCCCAGAGGACAGAAGGGGGTGGGGCACAGGCCGGCCTGGGGAACTGTGCACAGGGCCTTCCTGCCCCTCTTCCTGGGAGCGGCCTCTGGTGCTCCCAGCCCGGCCCACCCCTCCCCTCCGGGTTCCAACCCCACCAAGCTTCTGAAACCTTGCAACCACGAGCAATTAGGGCACAGACGAGGTGTCCTGCTGTCCCCGGCCAGCCCTGGTGCTCCGAGGGGCCATCCCAGGGCCCTCCTGTGACTGGGGCCAGGAGAGGAAACGCAAGCCAGGGGGGCATACGGAGGCGGCATCCTGGCCACAGGGCGGTTCTTCAGACCCCCGCAGGCGGGAGAGTGTATTGGTCTCATCTACTCTCAGAGGAAGTATTTTTCTCCCGTGTCTCTGGGACAGGCCTGCACTCAGTCAGCCAAGGTACAAACGTGAGGAAGTTATTTTTCTGAGGACCGTGTGTGCGCACTTACGGGGGTCTGCCCTCTCCTCCCCCGCTGTCCCCCCCACCCCATTCACGGCTCCCAGGGAGCAGAAGAAGGGACAGCCTGGGGCTGTGTGCTCAGAATGCTCAGAGCCCAGAAGCTCAGAATGTGGCTTGCCACCAGCCCTGCTGCCTTCTGCTCTCTGTAAGCCCGTCTAGGGCTGCATTTCCAGCCATCTGTCCCTGCACGTCGGCTCACACCTCCCTCGGAGCCTCTCCCACAGCCTGGCTCCAGGCCTGCCCAACGCGCAGATGGACGGTTCCCAACGGGAGTGAGCATAATCACTGTGCCCCAGGCACCGCGGGGCTGTTAGGACCCCAGGGAGGGCCGGTGAAGCCCCTATCCCTACACACGGGAGTGGGGCGGCCCCGGCCGCGGTCTCTGGGCGGACTCCACGCCAACATCGCTTAAGGGCGCCAGCCGGCGTACCGGTAGCCCCCTGCCTGGGGGGCAGGGCTAGGGACTGAAATAAGACCGGAGGCGGAGAGGGAGCTTTGCCCACGCCCCATCTCTCCTGGGGCCACTCTGCGCCCCCTTCCTGTCTCCTGTCACCTGGACCCGGGCCTTTTGTCAGGAAGCCCAGGCGCCAGACGGGGAGCCCGCGGGACACCCCACCTTCCGCACGCAGTTCCCACGGTAGGCTTGACCACACCCCCGGCAGGTCGCGCTCCGCTCGCGGGGGTGGGGTGGAGGGACCCAAGTGGGTGGGCACTGACTGCGCCGGCCCAGCCGCCGTGGGCTCCAACTTTCCAAAGTGGGGAGGGGGCGCCCGGGGGCGGCCCGCAGGCTCCGCGCGGCGGCTAGGAGCCCCGCCAGACGGCAGCCCCGGGCGGAGTCTGGGCGACAGCGGCGGCGGCGCGCGGGACGCACGGGGCACTTACGGTCCGGAGGTCCGGCGGAGGCGGCCCGGCTCTTCAGGCGGCTTCTCCTTCCCACTCGGTCCCGCCTGCGTAACTCGGCGGAGGGCGCGCGGCGGGGCTCAGGCGCGCGGCGGGGCGGGGGCGCGCGGGGCGGCCGCCTGGGCCATGCCCGGCCTCGGCTCCCGCCGCCCGCTCCGCCCGCCCGGCCGCCCGCGAGGGAACAAAGCGCGCACGCCGCCCCAGGCGCTCTCCGGCCTCCGTGGCCGCGCCGCTGCAGCAGCCGCGCCGGGGACTCGCGGGTTTCGGGCTCCGGCTGCCGCGCGCTCGCCCGAGCGTCTCACGGGGCCCCGCGGCCCCCGCCCCGCGCGCTCCGCCCCCGCCGCCGGCCCCCCGCCGCCGCCGCCGCCGCCGCGCCACCTGCCTCCCGCCCCGCGCCCATCGCGCTCGGCTCCGCCCCGGGGCGCCGGCGGCGGCGGCGGCGGCGGGGGGCCCGTGCTCGGCGCGGGGCCGGCCGGGGAGAGGGGCTCCGCCCGCCGCCGCTCGAGGCCGGCAGCCGACCCCGCCGGTGGGGCGCTCGCGGAGCCCGGGGCGCGCCCTGCGCACTCGGCCGGCGGCGCGGCTGCGAGTGTGAGCGGGTGCGTATGCGGGAGCGCGGGCTGCGCTGTGGCGGGGCTCGGGGCCGTGCTGGGGGGCGGAACGACGGCTGCCTTTGGGGGACAATGCGCGCCTCTCCGTAGGGGAAGGGGTCGTGCCCGCTGAGCGTGCGGGAGCGCGGGGCCCTCGGGGGGCAGCAGTGTGCGTGCCGTGCGGGGAGCGCGGCTGAGATGCGGGGCGCGCCCCTCGCCCGCGCCCCCCTCGCCGGCCCCGCAGGCCGCGCCCCGGGCGGGCGGGTGGGGCCTGGAGCCGAGCGCGCCGCCGCGCACACCCACCTCGCAGCAGCCGGCCGCCGGCGGCTCGCAGTTTTAGGAGACGCGTCTGGCGTCCGGGCGGGAGGCGAGCAGCGGGCGCCCCTCCTCCGGGCGCCGCGCCCCCCGCCCGCCAGCCGCGCCGGGCGGGAAGGGGCCAAGGGCCGCCTCCGAGTCGGCCGGCAGGGGGCGCCCTCCCTCCGCCGCGCGCTCTGGGCCCCGTGCACCCCGCGCGCCCCTCCCCGCATTAACTCTGGAAGAATGCGGGGCGCGGAGGCTCTCTAGCTCCCAGGCCACTCCGCCTGGGGACATTTGCACGTGCTTTGCATTTATTTGCATGTCATTCTTTAAATGTCTGTAGAAATGCCCCCAGCCACAGCCAGGCCTCCTCCCGGACTGCCTTGCCCTAGCTCCCTACCCACCACCCATTTTGCCTCTTTCCTTAAAGGGCTTTGTGGCGAATCCGAATGGTGAGAGCCGGGTAGTTAA
>PITA01014406.1:42057-53798 GCA_004023965.1 Spilogale gracilis
CAGAGGGAGCCCGGTAAGAGCCCGGTAAGGTCGGGAATGAGAGCTTGAGGAGAAGGGGACCTGCCCCTGCCCCATCCTCCTCAGGCCACGCCCTGGGGCGCTGTGCAGGGGTCTAGTCAGCGGGGTCAGCCTTGCCCTCCTGGGCCCGTGTCCTTGGAGCTGCCAGAGGAGGTGTGCCGACTGATCTGCTGGTAACACGGAGGGCTGGCCTCTCCACTCCTCTTGTTTACATCACGTGCCTAAATGTGGACTCAGACCAGTCCTGTGGAAAAGCGGAGGGTCCTGAGCCCATTTCCATCCCAATTGCTCCCGCCTTCTGGCCTGAGCAAACTATGGCTGGAGGGAGGGAAGGAGCCAGGAAGGGAGGGTAGGGTCATGGAGGCAGGGCTGCTGCTTGGGGTGTGAACAGGGCAGATGAGGTCACATCAGGGCTACGGTAAGTGTGGACACTGGGGGATTCGCCAAGGGCAGTCCTGGGCCGAGCTCCGTCTCAGCATTTTCCCAGATAATTCCCACCCATCTGCCAGGCAGGTGCTCTGGGAGCCCCATTTTACAGGCTCTGACAGGTTGCCTGACTCGTCCATGGTCACACGGCCCCCACGGGCAGAGGTTGAATGCCCACGCAACCTCTCTCCCACCTGCGCTCATTGTCACCTCCCATGGACATTGGGAGTGGCTCAGGCATGACTTCTGCGCACTGCGAGGTGACAGGGAAAAGCATCCCATCCCTGCCCAAGAGATGCATGCAGCCTGACCAGCAAGGCCGGACTCGCGCTCCGGGAGACCAGCCCACAGGCAGATCAGCGCCACAGTGGGCTCCACACTGACAGCGCCGGGTGGAGGGGCGCAGAGCAGGAGGGACAGCGGTGGGGAGAGTGGAGTGGGAATCGGGGTGCCCCTGAGCAGCCTCCAATGTGCCAGCGTCTGCAGAAGCAGGAGATCAGCTCATGGGAGAAGAACCACCTCCCCGTCCTCGTGGCAGTGCGGACCCCCCAAGTGAAGAGAGCTCTCTGTCAGCATCTCTCCTCCCAGTGCACACAGAGAGGGACCGTGCTCTGCCCAAGGGCTCCCCGCAGCAAAGCTGGGGCCGGCACCCAGGTTCTCTGCACTTGGGTGCTCACTGCGGGGCCCTGTGCTTGCTGCCTCTTAGGAAAATAACCTATCACATCCAGTTGTCTCCACCCCCCATCTCTCGCACCTCAGCCCCGGCTCCCCCCCACACCGAGTCCTCTCTTAACCTGACACCTTCCAGCTCAGGAGGATGCACAGAAAACATGCACTTGACCCTTGAAGAACGTGGGGGACAACGTGGGGCTGGGGTCACCCCCCATGCAGTTGAAAATCCACATGTAACATTTGACTTTCCCAAAATTTTGCTAACAATATACTGCTGACGAGACCCTTACCGATCATGTAAACAGTAATGAAACACACCCTCTGTGTTACATGGATTGTCTACCAGGCCTGCACAACACGTCCGCTGGAGAAGAGAAAATCTTATTCAGAAAACAAAAGGAAGACAGAATACACTTACAGAACTATACTGTGTTTTTTGAAAAGAAATCAGTGGGCGCCTGGGTGGCTCAGAGGGTTAAAGCCTCTGCCTTTGGCTCAGGTCATGATCTCAGGGTCCTGGGATCGAGGCCTGCATGGGGCTCTCTGCTTAGCAGGGAGCCTGTTTCCTCCACTCTCTCTGCCTGCCTCTCTGCCTACTTGTGATCTCTCTCTCTCAAATAAATAAATAAAATCTTAAAAAAAAAAAAACCTGTGTGTAAGCGGACCCATGCATTTCAAACCCGTGTGGTTCAGGGGTCACCTGTCTGTGCCGAACGCCCCCATGAACCGTGTTCACTCTGCTGCAAGAGAGCCCTTTACCTGACACCCAGTAGGAGTTGCCATACAGGGCCCTGGCCACAGGCCCCAAGCTTCACCTGCCAGGCCCTCATGGCCCTCACCAGCAGCCTGGGAGGTAGGTCTTGCCACCATCCCGTTGGCCCGTAGGGGACACCCAGGGCACCGAGAGGTTGGGTTCTTGAATGTCTTTGGCAGGTCTGGGGTCCCACCAGGTCAGCCTGGCCTGGGAGTCCAAGCCATCAGCCACCGCAGACCTACTGGCCCTTAAAAATAATTCTGCACAACTTAGGACCACATGAAACATGCTTGTGTTTTATCAAAAAATGGAACAGAAATTAAAATAGCTTCCAAGAGTATAAAATCTGACGTATCATAAATATGGACTTAAAAAAAAAATAAAAGTGTGGTGGGTAGACTAGATATCAGCAGTTTGATAGTTGCATTACTCGATTTTTAAAAAAATTTTAAAAGACTTCATTTATTTGAGGGAAAATGAGAGAGAGAGAGAGAGAGAGAGAGAGCAAGCGCAAGAGAGGGCAGAGGCAGAGGGAGAAGCAGACTCCCCACTGAGCAGGGAGCCAGACCTGGGGCTTGATCCTGGGACTCGGGGATCCTGACCTGAGCCGAAGGCAGGAACTTCACACACTGAGCCCCTCCAGGACACCCCACCATCACCTATTTAAAATACGCAAACTCTTTTTAGCACCTGAATTTTCACACAGCTGTCCAGCCGTAACAAAGACCTTTGAAACACAACACCAAAAACACAGTCTGTGAAAGAAAAATCTGATCAGCAGAGCTTCACCGAAATGAGAAATGTCAGCTCCACGAAGACGTTGTCGAGAGGATGAGGAGGCCAGCCACAGAACTATTTTCTAATAGTTGTAAAAACACGTCTGATAAAGGAGCACTATCCAACATGTCTAAAGAGCTTAAATCGCAACCAGAAGAAGACAAACAGCCCAATTAAAACATGGGCGAAACTCCTGAACAGACACCTCACCGAAGAGGACACACAGATGAGGAATCAGCACGTGAACAGACGGTCCGCGTCACCCGGCACCAGGGAAACACGCGGAAACAGCACCGAGACCCCTGACCCTGCTCCCCGAGCAGCTGAAGCCCAGGGCGCCGGGCACCCCCAGGCGGACCGGGACCGCAGTGCTCCCTCGCTGCCACGGGAAGGCAGCACGGCGGGGACACTGGGGAGGGCAGTTTGGCAGCTTCTTATGAAATGAAACACGTTCTTACCCTACGATCCAATATTCATGCTCCTTGATATTTACTCAAACATTAGAGAATGACATCCACGCAGAAACCGGCACGCAGATGTTTACAGCAGCTTTGTTCAGAATTGTCAAAACTTGGGGAAAATGAAATCACCCTTCAGCAATGCCCAGACACACGGTGGTCCTTCCAGACAATGGGGGGTATTACTCAGTCCTAAATAGGAGGGAGCAGTCACGCTGTGGAAGGATCTGGAAAAACCTCTAATGCTCATCTCTGAATGAAAGAAACCATCGGAAAAGGCCATGTGCTGTGTGATCCCGGCCCTGTGACATCCGGAAAGCAAGACTATGGAGCTGGTCAAAGCAGCACTGGTTGCCAGTGTTGGGGGAGAGAGGCATGGGCAGAGCACCGAGGGGTCTAGGGCAGAGAGGCTGGTCTGTATGACGCTGTGATGGTGGAGACCCATCATCGTACATTTGTCCCAGCCCACAGAACGTGCTCCCCCAAGAGGGGAGCTGAAAGTCACGTGTGGGCTTTAGTTGCCAATAACATATCCGTATTGGCTCAGTAACAGTAACAAGGGCGCGAGGCCAGGATTTGGGAGCTCTCGTGCTCTGTGCCCAGTTTTTCTGCAAACCTGAAACGACCCTAAAAAATAAATTGTATTAATTTAAAAAGAAAAAAACCCCAGCAGACTAAAGAAGGTTGTGAGAGACGCTTCAGACACGTTGCACATACGGTGTAGGGCAGCCCCCTCCCCATGGTCCCCCTTGCTCTTGGCGCACACCTCTCCCTCCCACCCCACACAACTCTATCCTAATATCTTTTCACTCTGAAAATCTGCTTTCCTCTCCTACAGCACTAGGTACACAGGAGGGCAAGGTTTCGTTAGTTTCTGCGGTTGAGCGTGGTTTGTCTTCGGGTGGGGTTGTCCTTATGATTATCAGCAGTGCGCAACATGCACAACTAAGGCAGACGCAGCGATTCACTCTACATTCGCAGAATCAGTAAATGACCAAAGTAAGTTTCAGTCTAAGTACAGGTTTCAGAAAGAGGGCCGAGGCGGAGTCCGAGTGGCTTGTACGTTGCTGCTGGGAGAAGGCAGGGTGAGACCCTGATCCCCTTCCTGTCGCGAGTTTTCACGCGACAGCCAAAGAAACCCAGTCGCCTCAATAAACAGACCCCGACGAAAGGCCTCGGTGCCCCCGAGACACGCCGGGGCCTCCTCTGGACGGCACGTGGCCCGAGCCTCATGGTGACCCATCATAAGATGACTTCCTCAGCTGGCCAGTCCGCAGTCCTTCTCCAGTCTTATTGCAAGCTGACCCTGAAAACTGTTTTCCGAGGCCAGAAGGCACAGGTGGGGTATCAAGACTGGGCCCAAGCTGGGACGTGAGAGGCAGGGGCCGCTTGAGGGAAGCTGGGAGACAAGCGGGCGCCGGGCCATCCGCGGTGGCCGGTGTGGACTACAGAGCCCGGTACTCCATGCCGTCCACACAGGGAAAGAACCCTAAAGTGGATGGAGCTGGGGCTCTAGCCAGGAAGCTTCCCCACCACCGCCACCCCCACCCCGCAGCCCTCAGAGCATCTCCTGGCTCTCTCTCCTGACCCCTCAGCCCAGACCGGCTCAACTCCTCCTACCCAGGAACGGCCCCTCCTGCCAAGGGAAGCCCACTCAGAGCCCCAGGCAGAGATGGAGCACGAAGGCTGAGGGGTCATCCGGTCCCCCCTCCCCCACATGAGGGCTGCAGCCCGGGCTGGGCAGGGGGCACACCCTACCAGCGGGCAGGGAAGCAGGCGGCCCTGGGGTCTCAGGGAGGGAAGAGTCCCGCTCTGTGCACACGAACGCAGCTCTCCTGTCTCCCAGGACCCACCTTTGAAATGATTTCTTGGGGTCTCCCAGGGGACCCCTGCGTGCCTGGGCCTCAGGCCCACTGCCCAGGACTACCAGCTTGAGGAGGGTGCAGACATGGGGGCAGATGAACAGAAGGGACAGGCCCCTGCGGTAGATGTCCAACTACTCAGCCGGCCCTAAAGCCCACGTACTTTGCCACTTGCTGGTTCTTTTTTCTTTTCTTTTTAAATATTTTATGTATTTATTTGACAGAGAGAAACATAGCGACAGAGGGAACACAAGCGGGGGGGAGTGGGAGAGGGAGAAGCAGGCCTCCTGCTGAGAAGGGAGCCCGATGTGGGGCTTGATCCTGGGACCCAGGGATCATGACCTGAGCTGAAGGCAGATGCTTAACGACTGAGCCCCCCAGGTGCCCCCCACACTTCCTAGTTCAATAATCAATTTCCTTAAATTCCTTAAACCTTACCCAAATTCCTTAAACCAGTCCAGGCTGGTTTTACCCGAAGTTTCTGTTTCTCCCAACCGAAAGCAGTCTCTAATTGTCATCCTTGCTAGAGTCTTTCTTTGTCTCCCCTGCCCGAGGGCCACGACCCCACGCCTGGAGCACGTGCGGGCCTTGTATGAGCAGGGTCGGGACTGGTGGGCACGGCTCAGGCCCAGAATTTAAGGCAGAACCAACACCTCAGTATTCAGGAATATTACAATCACGGTGAGCAAAATACTGGAACTTTAAATAAAGACAGAATTCCCATCATTGGGGCGCCTGGGTGGCTCAGAGGGTTAAGCCTCTGCCTTCGGCTCAGGTCATGATCTCAGGGTCCTGGGATCGAGTCCCACTGCCTTCGGCTCAGGTCATGATCTCAGGGTCCTGGGATGGAGGCCCACATCGGGCTCTCTGCTCGGCGGGGAGCCTGCTTCCTCCTCTCTCTCTGACTGCCTCTCTGCCTACCTGTGATCTCTCTGTGTTAAATAAATAAATAATCTTAAAAAAAAAAAAAGAATTTCCATCACTGGTTTCTCCCTTTGGGGTCAGCCAGGCACTGCCCGAGATGGGGTTGGAAGGGCTGGTCAGCCCGGCATCCCGCTTCGTGCAGTCACTAGTGTTCTCTCCCCCCTGGTGACTCTGGGTGGCTTGAGGCCACCCTTGGGGAAAGAGGGACCCTAGGCACGGCCCAGGCATTCACAGGCAGGTCCCCCTCTGAGGTCAGACCAGCCCTGCAGAGGGGACCCGCCATGCAGGGGGGTGGGGGGCCGGGGGACAAGCTGACCCCCCACCCGGATTCTGAGAATGGGATGTGGGCTCTGGTCTAGGGGCAAGGCCCCAACCAGTGGCTGGCGCTGTCTCCCTTGGCGCTGTCTCCCTTGGCTCCGCAGAGGAGGTCGCGGCTGAGGCTGGCAGGCCACTGGGACCTGCTGCCACAAGGGCCTGAACAGGGGGAGGGAAGGAACGCACAAAAGAAGTGCACCCCCCCAGGGCCGCCAAAGCTTTGTCCTCTGGGCCACGGAGGAGACCTGCACGAGCCCTCAGAGCCAACCAGCTGAGAGGCCAGGGACCAGAGCCTTTGTGTGACGTCCGTGCCCCTTCAAGGGCCCCCCACCTAGGCTCTCCTGCACAGCAGCCGAGGGGGCGGTGGGTGGGTGGGCCGGGCTGGTGGCGGGAGCCAGAGGACATGCACAGAGGAGGGACAGGGATGTGGGCAGGGGAGGGCGGGTACTGGCTGTGCCGGCCAGATCTGGCTCGGATCCCCCGGGGGCTCCCCCACCCTGGCTCAGGGCACCTCTGAGGCCTAGAGTTCTGGCACATTCCTGGGGCACTTCCCACCGTCTTGCTCCCGGTCATTTGGTTTTTTTAAGTCTGTGTTGAAACTTTAGTTAGGAACACCGAGTAAAGACTCGGGGCGGTAGTCACGCCGGGAAACTTGTGGCGACAAGCTCTCCAGTGAATCACTAATTACCGTGTGTGCGAAGCCAGCCAGCCGGCACCATCCCAGGCCGGGCCCCGCACCCGCTGCAGCCTGGCGGCCCGGGCGCACGGACCTCTCTGGCCGGGGACGGCCACCTGCCCCTCCCACCTGCTCAGGTGCGGCGCTGGGTGCTCTTCAAACTCGTCAGCGGCTCCTCAGGCCTGCTCGGGAGCTCGGGGCCCCCATCTGCCTGGGGCCCGCTGTGCTCGGCGTCCCCACGTGCAGCACGCCCTTCCCTCCCCGCAGCCCCCTACCCGAGCCAGCGCATGCCCTGTGCTGCTTGTGCTCCCCTGGAGGTTTCTGTCACCCACCACCGTGGCACTCTGACCGCACACCCTCAGCCCACGGCCCCCGAGAGGTGGGAACAGACCAGCCTGCTGCAGTGGGGGGGTGCACGGGCCCAAGGTCCCACCAAGAGGGGCACCGCCACGGCGCCACAGGACGGACGCCCTCCCAGCCACATGCCCCTCCTGCTCTGTTCACGGGGTGGGGCTGTGACTGTCACTGGGCCTCCTCCCGCAGGGCACGGCCGCTGAGCAGCTGGTCCTGTCCCTCCCGCCTCAGATGAAGGCATCTTTGCCCCTCAGATGCATATTCTGTGGGCAGCCCTGCTGGGCCTTCTGTCCTCCTGTCCTGGACCCCACGACAGCCCACCTACAGTGCCCACAGCTTCTCCCAGGGGCCTGGGTGTCCCTTGGGGCCACGGGCCCGGCTTCGTGTCACCGCTGCGGCCTGCACGCAGGACCCTGTCGAGACGGCTTTACCATGTTCGCTACTGAGTGAGCCACTGACGGGGTAAACGGCCGTCCTCCCCGGCAAAGAAATCCCGCCTGTTCTCCGGTGTGCGTTAACTATCCCCCCAAACAACCCTGAGCCCCCAGGGGCACTAACAGGGGAAGAGGCCCCAGGGCGGGGGGTGCCTGGCATGGGGGCACCCTTCCTCAGGTTTCCTGGATTCCCCCCTTGTGCCTCCTTGGCCCTCAGTCCGTCCACGGTTGCCCGGGTCACCCTGACTTCCTTGGGCTGTGACCCCAGACAGTGGGGCACAGAGGGGGATGGCTGTAGCCAGACGGAGCCCCTGATTCCACAGACCGGGAGGCAGCCTCGGAGAGGGGAGGAGCGACGTCCAGGCCTCGCTGCTCATCCAGCAGGCCCGAAGGGGAGCCTGAGCCCTGAGGGCTCTTTTCTGGCCAAGAGGCCCCCATCGTTCGGGGGAAGAGAGCCTGTCCAGCCCAAGATGGGAGCCGGCCGTCCTCACCTTCCCAGCTGCCGCGCCAGGCTGGCTCAGGGAGCAGCTCCGAGGCGGCCGCGGACAGAAGCTGCCGAGCGCCGCTGGGGTAACCGTGCTTTCCTGGGGCTGGCGACAGCCCCCGACGGCCACCTCCCTGCCCAGCTGGGGCCCCCACGAGACAAAACCACGACACCTGGACGCAAGCCCCCAGCCCCACCAGCCCCCTCCCTGGAAGAGGCAGACCCCCAGCTGCTCCCCCAGCCTCACCCCCGCCTCAGCACCCCTGTCCTAGCGGTGCCCACGGCAGTGTGTGTGGGGGGACTGATGAAGGGAGTGCCGGGTGCAGACCTGATCCCCCTAGCCCAGAGTCCTCCCTGTCCCTCAAAGCCCAGACCCTGTCCTGGGCGCATCTATATCTACCCCAGGCCTCTGCCCTCACCTGTGAGCCCAGGGATCGGGCTTGGGTGATGTGGGTGGGGCGTGGTGGGTCTGAGGCAGGGTGGGCTGGGGGGCAGGACAGAAGCAGGCTGAGACTTCTCCATTTCCGGCCGTGGGATTGCTGACGCAGGGGCTCTCACGGCTCCTCGGTGCCAGGGACCGTAATTTCTGCCCGTTGAAGTCGTAATTTACTATCCGGAAAATAAACATTTGGGGTTGTCTGCTGCGACTGCGTCCCATGAATCTTAACAGCGTGAAGTCTCCAGGTTTCCCTCCCACCCTGGCTCCGGCCTTCCGAGCAGGACCCGTCACGTGTCCGAGCCTCAGTCTCCGTGTGCGGCGCACGGTGAGAGGGGACAGATGGCCGTCCTGCGCACTCGGGCTCTGCTCTGTCCCTGAGACAAGCCGCTCTCTCCTCCCCCTGAGGCCATGAGCTCCTGTTCCTTCCTGACTCTGGTGTGTGACACTCCATACGCCGACCACGGGGCCCGTCCATCCTGACCACCCCACAGCCGAGGTTCCCCTCGTGACCCCGCCCCTCAGCCACAGCTGGCTGGTCCCTGAGCACAACATACAGGTCTCTGAGAATTGGGGTGGGGATCCTGGGGCATCAGCCAGGTGGCCTAGAGGGTGTGAGAGGGCAGCTGCCGGGGTTCCTGCGCTGTCCTCCACCTGGCCCCGGCTCCCAGAGGCCAACAGAACCGCGGGGTGGGGGGCCCCGGACACCTGGGAGGGCAGCGCCTTGCTCTTCTGTGCATAGCAGAGTGCGAGCCCCGGGCCAGCGCCTGGCCCAGCTCGAAGGCCTGGGGACCTCACGGGGCAGGAGGCCTTCACCCAGCTCATCCACATGGACCGGGCCGGCCCAGCTTTTCCCTGGGGGCCTCGGGGCCAGACCCCAGCAGCTGGCCATACTGTTGTCCAGGGGCAGAGGTAGGCGGACCCCCAGCCTCAGTATGCGCCCTGTGTGTGTGTCCCCTCGCGGTGCAGCTCACCCTCAGAGCCAACACTGAGCCCCACCGCAGTCGGGTCACTCCCAAATCCAGGCCACGCCTCTGAGCACGCTCTCCCCGGGAACCAAAGCCACCCCTTGGACTTGCGTCCCCCATGGCTGTGCCGAGGGCAGCTGGGGGCCAGACCTGCAGAAGACAGGTCTCTGGAAGGAGCCTGGGAGTCTCTGGGAATCTCCGCTCTCATCAAGGACCCCCTGGGCTGCTCCCCCAGGCTGACAGCTCTTCAGGGCTGCGTCCTCAGCCAGCTGTCGGGCTGGCACATGATGGGGACAAAAGGGCTGGGTGCGGGGCGCCACTGGCAGGAGCACGCCCGCCTCTCCTTGCCATTTTCAGCACAGGGAGGATGACAGCCTGCACCTGCCCGTGCAGGGCCGTCCGCAGGCATCGTGCACTGGGTCCCTGTGATGCTCCGGCTGTCGTCCCAGGTCCCAGGCCCCACTGAACAGCTTGCAAGCGAAGACGGGAGTGGGGGCTCGCTCGCCAGAGACGCACAGTAGGCAGTGGGGGTTGGGCTCACCCCCAGGCGCTCCTGCTCTCCCAACGCTAACTCAGAGGATGGCAGAGTCCCAGCAGAGGAACACGACCCAGCAGAAGAAGGAACGTGGTCCCCATTCACGCTACAACGCCCAGAACCTCAGAAGCCTCGGGCAGAGTGGAGCCGTCCTCAGCGAACCATCCGGAAGAGGCCGAGCCACAGACTGAACGCAGATCGGCGGGGCACGAGGAGGGGGGATGGCCCAGGGGTGTCGGGTGTCTACTGGGGGGATGGAAAAGTTCTAAAATTAGGTAGCGGTGCTGGCCACACAGCTCTGCTGGAAACTGCTGGCCTGTTCACACCCAACGTGAGTTTTCTCAAGAAAACTGTTTCAAAATCAAGCCAGACCCAGACACCTTCTGAGCCTCAGCACGGCCACCGGGCACGAGGGGACAGGGGGTGGGGCGGGGCCGCCGGGCATGAGGGGACAGGGGAGGGGGCGGGGCCGTGTGCCCGGGAGGCCCCAGCAGGACAGCTTGGGATGCAGGGAGCCCCAGAAGCCATGGCGGAGCCCGTTGGGAGGGAAGGCCCCAGTGCAGGCCACATGGGGAAGGAGACCTAAAATAATTCTAAGAACCTGAAACTCTGGGGAGAAGTGTGTGGGGGGGGTGCTGTGGTCACCTCGAATGGGGAACTCCTCGTGCAGGGAAGGAGAAGTTTCATCTTAGGGGGTTGGGGGAAGCCCGGCAGGGGATGGCGGTGGTGGAGAGGGGGGGTACCCCCACGCAGAGATGCTCAGGTTTAGGGGCCTTGTCTGACTGTGGCGAGGAAGGAGTCCCCATTCTCCAGATGGGAGACTGAGGCTGACCTGCTGTTATCCTTGGACAGTATGAACACTGGCCTGGCTCATCTGGGTCAGAGCGCTGCTGGTCCCCCCGTGTGGCTCCCTCTGAGTCCTGACCCCAGCCGGGCCCTGCAGGCGCTCACTTGGCCAACCATCGTGAACCAAGGGCCCCTGCCATGCTGGGCACCATCCTGGGTGCTGGGAGATCTGGGCGAACAGGGTGAAGAGCTGGCCTCGTGGTGTTGGGCTCTAGCAGACAGGAGCAGGTCCAGCCTGTTTCCACTGATAAAGGGGTCATGCCCTTGACGCCACGCCGGGGCAGGCTCTGTGCCCAGGACACTGGCCTGAGGGACGGACCCCCCCCCCCTGCTTTGACCAGTATGAGCAGACGGTCCCACGGAGAGCTGCTATACTCCCGACCGGCTTTGGCAAACAAGGGCGCCTCTCCATCACCGCCCACAGCTTAGAGCCCCCGGCAGATGACGGCAGGTTTGCAGGGAAGGACTCATGTGGAGGCCAGGTCTGGAAAAAGTGTGGGTGCTGGGGCCCGAGAGCAGGCTGGGGGCTGTCACGGTGGCCTGGGGTTCCTGGATGGGAGGTGAGGACAGAGGTCAGAGGTGGCTTGGGGGTGCTGTCCCTGTTAAGCTCAGGCATGGGAGAGAATATTCTAGAAGTAAATTAGCATGAAGCTGTGATTGTCAGAGAGGTCACGGGGGGAGCAAAACACAGGGAAACCAAGAGAAGGAGAGAGAATCAGGAGAGGAGGGTCCCAGGGAAGCTTGCAAAGATGACGAAGAGAAGGCAAGAACAGGGAAACCTGCCGTCCAGGCCCCAGGAGGA
>PITA01014407.1:0-39899 GCA_004023965.1 Spilogale gracilis
CTCTCCCTCGGGCTCTCCCCCCCCAGCCAGCGGGCCTCTCCAGCATCCCTTCAACACAGCAGGCACAGCCCTTCCTAGCACCTGCGGGGCTCGCCAGAGAGGCTCCTCCCACACCCCCACCCGGCCCCACCTGCAGCCACAGGCTCTCCTGCACCTCCTTCTGTTCAAAGGCCCCCTTCTCAGGAAGGTCCACCCTGACCACCTTTCAATCTGCACACCGCCTCCATCCGCCCACTTCCCTGCTTCACTTTTCTCCCTGCTACCTCACGCCCATGTTACTGCTGTCTCTTCCACTTCCCTGTTAACTGTAAGCTCCATGAGGGCTCCTGAGTCGGCTTCACTCAGGCTGACAGAGCCAGCATCCAGATATGTACCTAGTGGCCAAGACCTAGTAAGTACCCAAACATCTGAATAATGGAATTTCAAAAACAATGTAGGGGAGGAGAGAAGTCACAGAATAAAATGATTCTATTTGTATAATTTAAAGACTTGCAAAGAATTAAGTTACACCCTAAAAGGATACAATCACATATGGCAACACCATATAGCAAGAAAATGATACAAGCAGGGCAGTGCTTGCCTTCTGGAGATGGAAGAGGAAGGCGGTGATCAGGGCAAGACCCAGAGCCAAAGGCAGTGACAACATTCTATTTCTTAAGCTGGTTGGGGGCACACAGCTGCTGGTTTTAACACGTATCACTTGCACATGCAGCTACAGATTCTCTGAATACAGGATCTCATGAAAAACTAAAATAAAGAAGTAAATATGAGCAGGACAGACCAAATGCAGCTCACTAGGCATGTGTGTGTGTGAGGTCTTGGTTTTCAGAGCAGTTTTATTATGTTTCCCCTGACTTATAACTGACGAACAATATCATATTCATTTGAAGTGTACAACTTGGTTATTTGGTATTTATATACTCTGCCCTGTTTTTGTAAATAAAATTTTACTAGAAGACAGCCACCTTCATTTTTTTTTTCTTTTTTTTTAGAATTTGTTTTGTAGGTTGGGTTTTTTCCTGGGGGTGGGGAGAGAGGGAGAGAACCTTAAGTAGGCTCCAGGCAGGGCGAGGCCTGACGTGGAGCTCTATATCACAACCCTGAGATCCTGACCTGGATCGAAAGCAAGAGGCAGACACTTAACCCGCTGAGGTACCCAGATGCCCCAACAGCCACCTTCATTTGTTTACCTGTCATCCATGACTGCTTTACTATCACAATGACAGAGTTATAGAGATCACACGGTCTGGGAAGCCGAACGTGTTTACTATTTACTGACTGGCCCTCTACAGAAGTGCTGTCCACGGGCACCTGGGTGGCTCAGTCAGTTGAGCGTCTGCCTTCGGCTCGGGTCATGACTTCAGGAACCTGGGATCCAGCCCCTGCCACGAGCCCTGCTGAGCTGGGAGCCTGCTTCTCCCTCTCCCTCTGCCACCACCCTCTCACCCCCCAGTTCATGCTTGTTCTCTCTCTCTCTCAAATAAATAAAATCGTTTATTTATAGAAAAAAAAAAAAAAAGGAAAGTGTAGTCTGGTTATGTGGGATCTGTGAAGAAATTAAGCGCAAAATAAAAAAGATGCAATCATCTGTTAAAATGCATTGATTCCTGAAGGCATTTATAATTTTCTTCAAGAGCACGGTACACTGAAAAATATGGTTCTAGGGGCGCCTGGGTGGCTCAGTTGGTTAAGCGACTGCCTTCGGCTCAGGTCATGATCCTGGAGACCCGGGATCGAGCCCCACATTGGGCTTTCTGCTCGGCGGGAAGCCTGCTTCTCCCTCTCTCAGTCCCTCTGCTTGTGCTCCCTCTCTGGCTGTGTTTCTCTCTGTCAAATAAATAAATAAAATATTTTTTAAACAAAAATATGGTTCTATGTAACACAGAAGACTCTAAAGCAAATGGAGTCACTTGTATAATGTCATACATGCCAGAGACTTTAAAGACTGTTTTAGAAAGCAAAATGCAAAATCTCTAACTTATGATCCCTACTCTCATCAAAGTAAGAAAATATTATCAAGTTTCCCCAAGCAAAGCATATATAACACTATCCAAATATGGAAAGAAAGAAACAACCTGCATACAAACACTAATTCCACTGCCTCTCTTAACCTGTACCACCATCACCAGTGACCTCCTCAGAGCCACTAGTCAGACTTCAAAGTTCTCCAAGATCCCTCAATATTCCATTTCACTTCCTTAGGAGGACAGTCACTGCATCTTATATTAGAGTCATTTCTGTACTTATGTCTCTTGTTATTAGAAGACTGATAATAGCAATGATATCAATAAAAATACTACTCTGTGCTAAGCACTGTGCTAATCAGTTTACATTAATATTCATGTCACAGATAATGAAACTAAGGAACAAAGATGTGATCTAGTATTAGGATTACACAGCTGGAAGACTGTGAGAACCAGAACTCAAAGCCAGTTATTTTAGATCCTTATGTACTCTTTACCTCCATAATATACTCTGAATTGAGGAAAAAGAACAGTATTAACCTGTGAAAACTCCCTTAGTTTAAAATACTATGCCTCTGACAGGTGCCAAATGCATAGTTGCCGAATCCATGTAAGGGTGCAATAAATCAAGGATGTAGATTCATAGCAGAAACCACATTCTTTAATCAGAAGGGGCAGGGTCTTGCTTGCAGGCAACAAAGGCAGATGAGTCATGCCCACTGTCTGGAGGCAACAGAAACCCTGTATATCTCCAGGTCAACAAAAGAAACCTGGACACACTAACCCATCGTCTACTACAATGACAGAAAACTCGCAAGTACTACCACCAAAAGAAACAACTCAGAAGTTAAGCATTTAATCTCAACTCCCGAGAGGTCCAGTTGTAATGTCACTCTTGAAGTAAGTGACAGTAGAAACTGGTCTAGTGGGGCCACCAAAACCCTAAGGAATCACCCAGGAACTGAGATTTGCCTGCTTCTCCAGCATGGTCAATATTTTTCTCTAAGAATCAATGACCTCTAGGGTCTGCTGCAGCTCCGAAACCATGGCTCTCAAGAAAGGAAGCCCCGAACAGCCACTGCCTCCATCTATGGACGCAAGCCCAGATCTTACCACGATCCAGCCACTGTCTATGAACCACACCTGGCCACCACAGAGCATGCCTTAGTGGGCAGGTCACACACTGCTTTACTTGCCCTGATTAGGGTCTCAGAGTGCCCTGCCTTCTCACGGAAGCTTTCCTTTCTCTTCATGCCAAAGTAGTCTCTGACATCAGCACTGTTGGTCAGATTTATATTCAGGTGTAGGAACTGAAGGCTCCAAACAGGAATCCAAATAGCTTTCTCCAAATCTAACACGTCATTCAGTCAGAGTCCTATTTCTGCAGCCTTTTTGTTCTTCTAATATTCCAAAATAACAATCTCTCATTCATCTTTCCTTTAGGTCATCAGATTTCATGACACTCAATCTCTGGGGCACACAACACATTCCAAGACAATATACAGTCCCACTATAAGAAATTTTGGAAAAAATACGACCATAGTTTTCTCCAGAGTCACAAAGAAGTACAAAATCAGAGCTTCTTCCCATCAGTAAAAAGATGTTCAGAACGTATCAAACTTTGTACAAATTCACAGTTGACTACGTAGGCTTCACTAATACTTACAAAACAGGTCAGCCCTAGCCAGCTGTTAAGGGACAAGTAGTAAAACACCTCTGCTAGAGTAAACCCAGATCTTTGCCAAGTCCTTGACAAGAAAATGTCCCTGTTAAGGTGACAAGCCTTTCAACTACAATGGAACCACAGTTCCCTTCTCTTTTATTTGCTTCTTCACTAGCTGGTCTACCTGTATCCAGATGTCAGTGCATAATCATCCAAACCCTGAAATAAACTGGGTATTGATCCAACTAGTAACTATCTCCCCTCTCCAAGTTAAAAAAAAATAAATAAATAGGGAGGGAGAAAGGAAGGAAAAGGGTTTCCGTGGCAACTAAATATAAGCCAAAGTCAAAAGGCCAAAATAACAAATATCCGTCCGCCTAGGTCCATCCCCACCAGTGGCACAATCAATTTCAAGGATGCTCAGGACATGTGGCACAAACGTAGATGGAGCTTCTGATCAGTCTAGGACCTGTCAGTGTTCCCAGTCTGACTGACTGGCAGACAACCAACATCCATTGAGCAAAAAACAATACGCACCAATTCTGTCATTACAAAACAGCTTCACCAGCACAGGAACAATGGCATCTAAAACACACCAACCCAAGGAGGCAAGTCAAAGTAACCCCTTAATACATGGGAGAAACAAAGGCATAACTACTTTATTATTTGGCAAGAGCCTTCTAGCAAATTCAACCAGCAAAGGCGCAAACCTGAACTCTTTCCTCCCAGGCCTGTAGGGCCTCGGTAAGGAGCCTACTTACTTACACCATGTACAATTCTAACAAGCTTTGTCACCTGGCCTCCCAGCCAAAACTGCATCCCTTTAATGACTGCTACCTCTCCCTCTAGACTGCAAGCCCTTGAATGCCTGTTCATGAGTGAATCCCTAATATAGCTCCTGGCAGAGTAAGGATTCAATTACGATATTTGCTGATCAAAGAAATGAAGATTAGAAGAAGTTGGTGAGGGAGGGGCCACCTGTCATTCTCACCAACAGCCATAAGCTGAATTTCAGGATGAAAGATTAGAAAGTGCCTCCACAATCTTCTCCTTTTATATATTCAGACACTAACATTCAGTTGCTGAGAATCTGTATGGTTTTTAAACTAATATTCTTTCACTCAATAAACCAGGTAATCTAAATTGTAAGTATGTGTGAGAAAAGGACCTCTGCCCTTCTGCTACTGAACCTCAACCCCCCTCCCCCCACAGTCCAGGGTGCAGAGGAACCCTCTTTAACTAGCAGGCAAGGGTCACTGTGTTAAATGGGAAGTACGGAGTATGCCTGTCTCGCCTTCAAGAGGCAGAACTGGCAAACGGATCCAGGGCTAACTCTCTGGAAACAGGTCTTCACTACAAAGGGGAAAAAAAAATAATGATGAAGCTGGCATCGAAAACCAGAACTGACAGCTGACTCACAGGATGAGCGCAAAGGATACAAAACTCAAAAACCACTGTATAAAGTTATTCAATGTAGGAGCCAACAACCCTAAACACCCAAGAGTGCTAAGTTTCGGCACACTATGGTAATATATTTTCATGAGGTAAAGGCAAAAAAGTTTCTAAATTATATTATAAAGTAAATTCATTTAAAATTTCTTTTAAAGTTCAGTCTTCAGGCACCTGAAAATAATGTATGTCTCTCCCCACTACATCCAGGGACCAGAGACAGAACTCACAGATTACCTGAAGGATTCTTTGACCCAAGTAGTCACTCATATCCGTGGTCTCCAACTGCGGTTCCAAAACCTTGCTGTACTTCAGTATTACCTGGGGAGCTTTCTAACAATATATTCTCAATACCACCACAAATTTCCAGAGGTTGGGGGGGGGGGTCCATCATCCATGGTCTTAAAGATGTCCCGAATCAGACTCTAATGCAAGCCAGTGTGGCATCTATCTAGAACAGGGTTTCTCCATTTCTGCACTGTTAGTATTTGGGGATGGATAATTTTAGGGTGCTATCCTGTGCACTACAGGATGCTCAGCAGCACCCCTGGTCTCCACCCGCTAGAAGCCAGGATGCATATTGCCCAACCCTACAGGTAAGACAAGCCAAAATGTCTGCAGACGTTGCCAAATGTTTCTTTGGGAGCAAATCACCCCCCAACTGAGAAACATTTATCTAGAGTAAATAAAAAAACAGTTACTTGAGGCTCTCTTTAGGAAAAAAAATAAGAAAGCTGCTTAAAACCAAGGGGCTCCTGGGTGTCTCGGTTGGTTAATCAGCTGCCTTTGGCTCCAGTCACGACCCCAGCGACCTGGGACCGAGCCCCTATCGGGCTCCCTGCTCAGCAGAGAGCCTGCTTCTCCCTCTCCCTCTGCTGTTCCTCCTGCCTTTGTGCTCTTTCTCTCTCTGTGTCAAATAAATAAATAAAATCTTTAAAAAAAAAAAAAGAAAGAAAGAAAGCCAAGAGCCCAGGCCTATTTTCTCAGTCCCTGTCACCTAAGAAAAGCAGCTGACAAACTCCTCAGCCCACACGGGGACTCAGATCTTGACTTATGAGAACCAAACCACAGCTTCTTGTGTTTATGAAATAAACGGAGTGCTGTTTTCGGTGAGCAGATGATTAAAAGATTCACTGTCTAACTATCACGTAAAATTCTAGACCAATACACACTCATGCTGCCTCTCAAATACCCAAAATATAAAACTGCAAGACACAAGATCAGGATAGTAACAAACTAAACACCAATCCTGACAAATACTGTTTTAAGGAAGAGATTCTTATACGGTAACTAACTGGAATTTAAAGACAAACTTGGGGGGCGGATTTTTGCCTGTTATAAGCACATTACCTTTGTACCAAATCCATACAAAAATTATCTTGAAGTGAACCTCACCCTGTCAAATCTTAATTTTTTTACCACTCATTTTCTGTCCAGCTATGGTCTGACTCTCATATTCTCAAGCAGTTAATTCAAACTAGCAAGTTTTTGTATTCTTTTGCTACACTTCACGCAAAAGCTGAAGTTTTCTGGTCCAAAACAATCTTCTTCCTCTCCTTGTGCTACACCAGCAAGATGCTCACCTCTACTTAAAAGTGCATAAAAACACTTCCCTGGTGCAATTACACCAAGCCAGGTCCCAAGCAGTAATTCCAAGGGACAGGCAAGCATGGTTTCAAGGATCAGGGAAAAGATACAGGACAGGCATCAGAAGATTGTAAGAATACGTGTGACTGAGCGGATAGCATTTTGTTAGAACTGGACAGCAGTTATCCCCCAAGCTAGGTTCACCGAGGTGTACCTCAATACACACCAACTTTTCAAACCTCAATAACCCTAGCTCAGGAGTACACTGAGAAACCTTGGAGTTGATAATGGGCACCCATCACACTCAGGACCCAGTATCCCAAAGAAACAGGAACAGAACCTGACCTGAGCTCCTCATGGGGTTTTCTTTATTTAACCACCTCTTAGAGTTAACATTCTGAGGCACCGCCACTAATTTATTGCTCCACGAAACCAGTCATTTAATGAATCTTCAACCACCCCTCTCTTAAAAAACTTAAAATAACTTCCAGTTCATTTTCTCAGCAGAACTGTTAAGCACACAGACTGTCTAAAGACAGCCACCGAGTCACCTAAACACTCACTTGACTTCCAAATAGCAACCTAAACGTTTAAAAATCAAATTTAAATTAGTGGTAATAGCCACTAACTGCACTAAGTTGATTCTACAAGCCAGACACCGTTTCTAACCCATTTACTCCCGACACGCTTATGAGGCAGACGCTATTATTACTGTCACATTACAGCGAAAGCAGAGAGGTGCAGTAACTTGTCCAAGGTCACAGAGCTCGAAAGTGGTGAAGCCAAAACCTGAACCCAGGCGATCTAACTTCACAGCACAGAGAGCGCAAACCGCTACCACCACTTCGGAGACATTCACTCCCGCGGCTGGAAATCCCGAGTCCCTTTCCCACTCGCTGCCCACCTGCCACACGACCTTGAGGGCAACATCAAAGTGAACTTCACACTGTTACCAGGTGGGACAATACCCACAGTAACAAGTGCTGTGGGGACGAAGGGGAAACTATCACCAAGTGCCCCTCCCACAAAAGCAGAACATAAACAAAGCTCCAGGCGACCCACGGGGAAAACTACCCGAAGCCCGACGGTGAGACGCCGGGACCCGGGGATTCCTCCAAGGGCTCACGCCGAGCACCTACAACCGCGAGTCCAAGCTGTGCCGGCAGCGGCACGCAGGACCGGGGACGAAAGCCCTCCAACTTACCCGCGAAGGGGCTCCTCTAAGAGGGAGGGACTTTCAGCCGCTCGAAGGACCACCCCCCTCGCTTACATTCGCCGGGGAGGCGTCCGTGACCAGGTCTACCTTCAAGTCGCAACACCGGAGTTAAAAGACCGCTCGGAAGGCTCTTTAAATACTCCGAGCCCGGTTCCGCGAGCGCCGCTGACTCCGCGGCCAAAGAGCCGAAACCCACAGAACTTGTTTCCCGCAGAATGGAGTCCCAACAATGGCCTTCGCGAGTCTACGGCGAGCTGCCGCCTCAACTGGACACGCTCCCGGGCCCGCGCCCACAGAAGTTCTCCCGGGCGGACGGCCGGGCGGCGCTCGGGGCCCGCGGCGGGGCCGCAGCGGAGCGGGGCCCGTCCCGGTTAGGGGCGCGCCCCGCCCGCCGCCGCCGCCGTGCAAGGCCGCGGACGTCAACCCCGGGCGCAAAGTTCGCCGCCGGCCCGCGGTCCGCTCCGGCGCCCGGCCCGGCCAAGCCCCCCGCGGCCCGCGGCGGGCGGGCAGGCGGCTGACAGGCGCTGGCGGGGACGGGCCGGGGAGGCCGGGCGCCGCGCCTCCCGGGCCGCCGAGCGGCGAATTCCGGGGGGGAGGGGAGGGGGCCGGGACGCTCCCTCCCCGCGCCGCCGAGGCCGGGCGGAGGGGCCTCGCCGCCGCCGCCCGCACGCCGCGCGCCCCGCGCCCCTGGCGCCGCGGCCCGCTCCGCCGCCTCCCCCCACCCCCACTACCTGGAGGTGCCCGCGACCCACCGCTAGTTGCGCTCAGGCGGGAAACGCGCTCACCGACACCATCAGCGAAGCGCCCAAAATGGCGGACGTATCAAGCAGGCCTTGAGTTCCCCCCGCCCTCCCTCCGGCCGCCTCGCAGCCAATCGTGGCTCTATCTCCGCCCCCGTACCCGCGCTCATTGGCCTTCCCCTCCCGCCCCCTGCAACCTATTGGATCGCCCAGCGGCCCGGTTGCGCACATTCCGATTGGCTCACGGGCCCCGTCAGTCAAGCACGGGGAGCATTCTTTTCCCATGGACTTGACGGATCCGGAACCTCTAGGACCCCGGAGTCTGGAGAAACAAATCAGAAACCCGGAGAAACCTGGCTGGGTCCCCCTACGCCGTAGCAACAGCAGGGCCTCCTTTTGACGGACGCTTTGGACCACCAATCCGATAGCCAATGCTTTTTCAAAACTAAAGGGAATCAAGCCAATCCTGGCCGTGGAGCTGGAGCCACAAGAGAACCAATGGGGTAGCGAGACCCGCGGGTCCGAGGGCCGGGAGGAGACCCGTGATGACGTGAGCCACGATAGGTTCCTGTGGCCAAGTCTGCTCGAGCTGGGGAATTAGCTCAAATGGTAGAGCGCTCGCTTAGCATGTGAGAGGTAGCGGGATCGATGCCCGCATTCTCCACAGCTGAATTTTACGGGGGTGGGCTGGGTGTCTGTGTGGGTACCTCGACCATTCAGTGGCGGCAATGCCCAGGAGTTGGGGTCAAGGTAAGAAATGGTGTGTGTCCCCCGTTACGGACCGGTACCCCCACCTGTGCGTCCATCCCCGCGAAAGGGAGGTGCACTGTCAGTGACATTCCTTTTGTGTTTCAGAAGGATTTACACTGGAGCCTTTTCCGAAGTGCTCGCCCCCCCATCCACTGCCCTACCTCCCCGGGAGGGCCGGGCCGCACACTGAAGAGTAGCCCACCTTGGCCCATCCCAGGCACTTTCCAGTAACCGGTCTGGCTTCCAGGTGAGGATTGGGTGGAACCCAGCCCCAGCTCGGCAGCAGCTTGGCACACCCGCGAGTGCGCGTGCGCTCTGGGAGGCTTGCGCTGCCTGCTGCCCCCGGGGGCGTGCTGGCCGCCCGTGGGCAGCCCTCCCGTGAGCTCTTGGTCTGTGCCCCGCCTGTGCGGGTGCGTGGGGAGGAGGGGTGCTGGCTCTAACGGTCTTTGGGGGTCGGTGAGACACCCCGTGTAAGTAACACAGGCCGCAGGGTGGTGGGGGTCCCTCCTGGGCAGGTGGCATTTCGACCCACGATCAGGGAAGACAGAACCGTGGGTTATTGGGTCCAGGTGGCAGAGACCAGAGACGCCAAGGCTGAGCTTTGGAGCGCTGGGGAGGCAGGCGTGGATGGGTTGTGGCAAGAGAGGGCCAGGGCAGGGAGTGGAGATGGCTCCATGGTGCAAGGCCTTAGGGATGGTGCCTCCATGCCCAGGAGAAACCAACAGTCCTCAAGGCGCGGAGGATTGCACTTGGCCATCGGGCCTGGAATCATCATCCGGGCTCCATGCAGGAAGGTTGGTGGTCTGTTGCACCCTTTAGGGCAGCTCGTTGCAGGGTGCTGGCTTGGTCAGAGATGGCTGCTCCAGCTCAAGGAAGGCAGAGCATGGTTACAGTGGAGCTTCCCCAAGCTGCTTCTCTAGAAAAGTGACAGAGCTTGGCCACTGGTGGTAGGGAGGACAGGACCAGTGGAATTGGCCACAGGCTTGCCTTCCGGATACTCGGCGTCTTTCTGCTCCCACACCCCCATCCTTTGCACCAGACTCCACTGGCCTGAGCTCCCTTCATCTCACCGGCTGAGGCTCTCTGAATCCCCAGGCCAAACAGCAGGGAAAATGAAACCTAATGGAGCTGGGTCAACCCAGTGCTTGGGAAGCTAGCCCTCTGGAGCAGGCATGCCCCTCCCCCAGCTCACCCCTGCAGCAGAGACTGGGGCAGACTCTCTAGAAAGACTGTGGCTGGCAGCTCCAGACGGTACAGTGTTATCATCCCCATTTTACAGATGAGTTCCCAGAAACCCAGGCAGCATCCAGACACCAGGTGTGGCCCATATTAGCTGAGTAAGCTTGGCTGGATGATCTAACCTCTCAGACTCTCCAGGTCTTATCTGCAGAGTGCTGAAAATACCTACCGACCCGTGTCCATGCCCCAAAGGCTGGACCTCTAGGGACGTAGCACCCAAGGACAGATGTTACCCGCGTGGATCCTGCAGCTCAGAGAGGCTAGGAATCTTGCCCAAGGCAGCTCTGCAAATGAGGGCCACAGTCAGGGCTGAAACCAGCCCCGGAGGTGGGCTGGTGTGGAGGGTTAAGGGAAGCACAGAGACCCAGATGTGCTGGGGTGGGGAGCAGGTGGGCGTGGCAGAGAGAACTGAGGAAGGCCAGTGCAGAATGCACATTTGTTGGAGAATCCGGTGGGGGTGATGGAAGTCTGGGGGAGGAGAATGGGAGGGCCTCTTGGAGGCATTGGAGGATAAGCAAAGGAGCTTGGGGTTTATGCTCAGGGAGGGAGGGCCAGGAAAAACTTCTGAGTAAGACAGGGGCATGTTCAGGGCGGGCCACGGTTTGGAAAGGAGAGATTAGAGCAAGGGCAGCGAGGCCGTGCTCCCGGAGCAGCACGGGGGCCAGAGGGGCAGGTCCCAGGAGCTAGACCAAGGAGCAAGGGAGAGGCTGCAGGAAACCCCTGCTCGGAGGGAGGTGCCTGAAAGGGAGGCTGGACGAGGGCTGGGACCTGCCCTGCAGGGAGCCTGGGGAGAGCCCAGCCACACACAGAGATCCTTTTACTCATTCATCGTCAGAGAACTTGCCAGCACACGCTTGAGGCTCTTCCACCCCAGACTCTGAGGAGGGCCACGGGGACATGTGAACTATAATTAAATGGAATAATGCAGTACCTCGCCCAATATAAGTGGGCCCCAAAAGTCTCCAGTTGTGGTGAGCTAACCTAACTGGAAGGGTTGAAGTCAGGGAAGACTTCCTGGGGGAAGAGGAGGTATCTGAGCTCAACCTATCTCCTTAAGAGCCCTAGAAAGCCACTGACAGGCTTTAAGCAGGCGAGTGACTTGGAACATTTGCACCAGCCTGAGCACCCTAAAACTTCTGGAATTCATGGGTCACCACCTTCCCCTTTTCCCCCAATCCTTTTATGGCTTAATTTTTAATGTTTACTATTTCAGTCCAGGGGCGCCTGGGTGGCTCAGTCAGTTAAGCATCTGCCCTCAGCTCAGGTCATGATCCCAGGGTCCTGGGATTGAGCCCCACATCGGGTGGATGTCCCCATGCCCATCACACAGCTACCCCCTTCCCCTTAACTTTTGGGAACACACATTGGGCTGCTAAATTTTAATTCTATCCAGTAATGATTTTTTTTTTATGTTGTCATGATTTTTTCCCAAGAAAACACCTTGTACTATTACTATCACTTCATAAAGGAAAGGACATTTTAACACATACATACACCCAGCTAGAAAAAGGCTCTAAATTGAACAAGCTCAACTTGGGGAAACCAGCCCCCCATTATCGTTTTTATTGTCCTGTTCCGGGGGCTCAGACCTGGTCCAAGGGCTAGAGTGAGGCCACTCTGGCAAAGGTGGGCAGTTTCTGGGCCAGGTCACATGTGAGCTAAGGGTGAGGTCCAATGAGGGGGGCCCAGTGATGTGAAGAGTCAGCCAAGTGATTCTCAAGAAAGTACACCGCAGGAGCCAAGGCCCACTGAACTCCCCCAGGTTTCTCAGGGACAGAACTTCCCACACCTGCCACATCCCTGTTCCCCAGGGTCCTGCCTGGCAGTGAACATGACCAAGATCTGGCCACATGGATTTTAATTGTGCAGGGCAGCTGTGGACCCCAGGGAGCTGCTGCCAAAGGCAAGGAGGAGCTCCACACCCATCCTGGAAGAGGGCTGGAGGACGGAGCCGAGCAAATGATAGGGTCAATAGGGAGTGAGATCCCGCAGGCCTCAAGAGATGGGCGACAGAGACTTGGGGAGTAGTGGGTGTCACTGCCGAGGGGAGGAGGTTTGGAGGGAAGGTGGAGGCCCTTGAGCAATGCCCAGCTGGTGGTACTGTTTCTTGTATAAAGGAATGGTTGAACAAATGAGTGAAAAAAATTCTGGCTTAATTATTTTCTCCCAAGCCATGGTTTCCTCAACTACAAACTGGGGACACCATCTACCTAGCTGGGCTGTTACGAAGTCTAAATGAAATAAGCCAGGTTTAACTTCACCCCCTCATTTAAGACATAGCTCAGATATGGCCTCCTCCAGGAAGCCCTCCCTGCGCTCCCATCTGAGGAGGATATTCTCTGGGCCCCCAGATATCTCAACACAGTGCTGTGGCCCCAGCTTTGGAGAGGGGCCCAATTCTGACTAATCTCTGGGTCCCCCAGCATGTGATGTAAGGGCAAGGCTCTGCACATAGAGAGTGCTGACAGATTCACTCGGAAGATAGCAGGTTGGCCCCCATTCCTCCCAGCTGACCTCATGGCAGGAAAGGGTCCAGCGGCGTGGCTTCTGGAGACAGGCCTGGGATGCTGGGGGGAAGGGGAGGAAGGCTGCAGAGCGCTTCTCCACCTGCCCCTCAACCCAAGCCGGGAATGGAGGGAACCCCCACCCACATGAGTTAGAAAAAGGGCAGGTCCGGCTTCTGAGTCAGCCAAGTCCCCCACCCTTCTGCCCCCGTTGAGATGAGTGCTTTCATTAGCACCTCGGGGCTTGGGGCCTGGCCTAGAAGAACAGGAACCCCGAGTGCTTGGGAGGCCCCAAGTCCCTGCAAGCAGCTCCCTGGGGCACAGGGCCCCACCGTGGGCCTGAGTGCTGTGGGTGCATGCTCTAGGTCTGCCGGTCCTTCGCCGTGTGACCTTGGGCAAGCCTGTCACCTCTCTGGGCTTTAATCAGTCACAGCTTCCATTTACCAAGGAAGTACTTACCTGCTAGGCACTTACTGGGCAGGGCCTCTCTCCTGCAGGCTTATCTCATAAGCCTGGGACAGTTGGAGGGGGTGGGTGACAGTGCCCTTCCTTAACAGATGTGGCCAGCTGGGTAAGAGGCGAAGCTGGCCTGCCTTCCAGGCAAACCCAGTCCCTTCTGTCTGCGAAGGGTCCTCTAGTGTAGGTCCCCACCCGGTGGCATGCAACCCTGGGTCTGTACTCAGGCCGGACTTCCTGAGCTCGCTGCTGGCTTGCACTAGGGCAGGTCACGTCATCCTCTCCTCTTCAGTGTCTGCTCCTGGTCCTGGAGGTTTCACCACCAATACTAACTATGACCTCAGGGAACTCCTAAGGAGGAGGCAGCTCCCCGAAAGTCTCAGGAAACAAGGCCTGACAGGCTTACGTGCCTGATGTCCGCAGCTGTGTTCCCTAGTCGAGCAGTCTTGGGAGCCTCGAGGGCCATCGCCTCTCCCAGCCTGCCTCCCCAGCACTGGGGCCCCAAGATCTCAGTGTCCTGGGGTTTCCCCATCCAGGAGGCCATCACTTCTGCATTCCAGGCCCTGGGGGTGGGCCAAGGGTTCCATCTCCAGTCCTGCTGAGAAGGAAGCCCTTCTTCCATATCTTTGTGTTTTTTGTTTTTTGTTTTTTTAAGATTTTGACAGAGTGAGCGAAAGAAGGAACACAAGCAGGGGGAGTGGAAGAGGGAGAAGTAGGGGGAGTGGAAAAGAGAGAAGCAGGCTTCCCGCCAAGCAGGGAGTCCAATGCGGGGCTCGATCCCAGGACCCCGGGAGCCAAAGACACGTAACTGGCTGAGCCACCCCGGCGCCCTCTTTGTGCTGAATCTTAAGTGCAGCGTGTGCCCGGGACTCCCGGTAGTGGCTCTTCTGTGCCCTCTCTGCAACATTCAGATCGGGGGTAGGCCCTTCCTGCCTGGCACCACCAGGGGAGCAGCGCGGCCTCCTCATGACTCATGACTCGCTGACTCCTCAGTCTCCTGCAGGCTGGGGACCCCCCAGGGGCACGCAGCAGGCCCCGTCTCTTGGTCTCGTCCAGTATCACCGCAGCGGGTAACAGGGCAGGCCTGGGGCCAGGTTCGCCGCCTGCCTCCCTGCTGGCCAGGCTCTCTGGGGCAGGGACAGGGCGGCAACCAGGGAAGGCTCCAACAGAGAGAGGCACGGTGCTCAGGAGGACGAGTGCGCAACTCTGACAGCTGCCCCGGGGAGGGCCAGAGGCCGGGATCCCCTCCGTGAGGACGCTCGGTTCAAAAACACACAGGGCACAAAAGGATGCCAATGACGTTTTACAAAAATTAAGTTTATAAATATTTTCTCCACTGTACAAAGTTTCCCCAGCCCTGCCCACCCCATCATGGTTCACATTTCTCATGTTTTTAAAATCCCCACTATATTTATTTTTTAAATCATAAAATATATTTTTTTCTTTGTTCATATTTAAAACTATTTACAGGGGCGCAGAGAGGCCAGGGGGGCCGGCAGAGGTCAGGACGAGTCCGTGCAGGGGGATGGGGGGGGAGGGAAGAGGTGGAAGTAGCTCCTCTCGGTGGCAGGCGACGGGGGGCAGCTGTCCTCTGCCGACAGGTACTGGCTGTGGGGTGTGGGCGGCGGTGGGTAGGGGTCTGAGTCCGAGTTCAAATCCAGGTAATACTTGCTGGCCTTCCAGCGGTTGGTACTATAGTCGCTGTCGCAGACATCGGTGCTGCAGGGCGTCGTGGGGGGCGCCATGCCTCGGATAATGTAGGGCCTAAAGGGGACACGGGGGAGTGGGGCCTCAGCTCAGGGAAGAGGGGCCCCTCCCTTGGGTGCGGTCTCTCTGAGACACGCGTCCCCACCTCTAAGGTGCAGGGCGGTGGACCCCAGGCCCCAGCAAGGACTGCCGCCCTGGGCCAGCGGTGCCTTTATGGAGAACACGGCCTCCAGAGCCCGCCTGGTTGCCCTTGGGTGACTTACTTAACTTCTGTGGGCTTCAGTTTCACATTGGTAAAATAAGAAGAATAAAACAGTACCGGGTCCCAAAGGGGCTTGGGAAGGTTCGAGGAGATTCTGCATGGAAAGTGCTAGAAACAGTGCTGGACACCAGGAAGTGCCTGACAAGCATTCCTCATTATATTATTCCTCTAAATATCGAAGACCCCCGGGCCTTGAACGGTCCCCTATTGAGTTAAGGCACTCTGACCCAGAAGAGGCCCCGCAGTCTCCTGCCCCCTAAGGTTCTATGTGCTACTGCCACGTGGCCTGAGCTGGGGGTGGGGACCGTGATGTTTTAGAGCCTCAGAGGGGCTCATCAAGAGCGAGAGAGTGGACCCAGCACCTTAGGGCCAGCACGTGGTCTGAGAAGGTGCAGCAGGAGGACCCCTGGGGGGGGGGCAGGAAGGGATCCTGACAGACAGTGGGAGGGAAGGAGTGGCACAAAAATCGCACATAAGACATAAAGCCGAGGGTGGACCAGAGACTGAGGGGTCTGGTGAGTGTGCATGTGACAGCCTGGGGACATATGAGGCACTAAGGGGAACCACAAGTCCCTGACTAGGGCAGTGACCCTGTAAAAAGAGGCCCCTCTCCTCTTCAGGCCCTGGAGTTCCCGAAATGGCCACCAGATGGCAGGCGATGCTGCGCTCCGAGGTTCCAACACATTGGCCACTCTTGGGAGGAGGGGGAATGCGGGGAGCGGGGCGGAGACAGAGGGTGGAGGGGGAGGAGGGGGCTCCACTCCCAAGCCTCTGCCTCCACCTGCCCCTTCAGGTAGATCCAGGGGCTGAGGGGTCCTGTGCAGTAGGCCCTGTAGGCTCAGAGCACACAGGCCAGAACACCCAGATCCCTCTCCTCAGCATTCTCAAGTGCCCCCCCAACCAGGGAGGTGAGGAATGCAACCCCAGCCGGACAACCTGGGTGGGGGGAGGGCAGGGCTGCGCGGACAGGGCGGCGCAGAGCAGACCTGCCGGTTTCCTAGGGCCAGCTGCAAGAGAGGATCATCCAACCTTGGTGGCAGGGACCACAATGGCACTCATGTGACTGGGATCTAATCCTTCCAGGGACAGAGGCAGCAGGCGGTGCCGGATTCATGCACAGACAAACCTTCGCCCCTGGGCACTGGCGTCCCTGGGTAGTGGGGGCCAGCCGCACCACTGCGGGAATCCCCGGGTGGCGTCATTCAAGGCCACGCCTGCCTGGGCGTGTCCCCACTTAACAAAACGCCCCCAAAGCTACATCTGGTTTCCAGAGCCTGCTCGGAACAGGGGATTTGGCTGGTTTCTGGACTGACCCTGCAGGCCGCGTTCACTCCATGGGGAGGCAAGCCAGGTGTGGTCTGCGGGCCCAGGAGAGCCCACCAGCACCCGGGACCTCTCTGCCAGGTTTTCACCCCCAGGAAAGGGAGTCAAGGCCCCTCCTCCACCACAGGCTTGTTGGGAGGCCCAGATGGCCACGGGGTGCGGGCTGTGGCAGGGACTTCGTACCTGTAGGGTCTTGCAGTGGTGGGAATGTTTGAAGAGTAGAACATGTCCACGTTGTACAAGGAGGGGTCCGTGGCGGGGGATGGCGGCGGGTTCAGGATCTGGGGAGAGCCAGGCGGGGGTTACGGGCTTCTGGTGGCGCCCCTGCCCGCACCCCCCCCAGGTCTGCTGGGGCCTACTTGGCTACAAGGGCCCCACACTGCGGGGAATCGACGGTCGTCCTCTTAGCCCTGAGGGTTGTCACAGTGAGAGGCAGCGGTGCCTATGGCCCAAATACTGGCTGCAGACCAGTGACCTCAGACCCACACCCAGCAGCAGACGTCCCCGCAGGCCCTCCCTTGGGTGCGGTCGAGCGCCTCACGAGGCTCCTCTGGGACTTCTCTCGCTCCCTGCTGGCCTCGGACTTCCCCATCTCTCCCCACATGGTGCGAAGACGAATTCCTACAAGACCTTCCTTATTCGTAACGCCGAGGCGGCTCCGCATCCCAGCTAGAACCCCGACCCCTCACAGCCCCACCACGCACATCAGGGAGAGGTGCCCCTTCCTCAGGGAATGTATTGCCCCCAAACTGGGACAATGAATAGGATGCACCCTCCAGAGCCAGGCAGCCCGTCACCAGCCCCACAGAGGAAGAGGAGGACCTGGGGCCCCCAGGGACCCACCCCAGTCTGCGTCTTCCCCAGCCGCCGCCACCAGCAATACCCCGCCCATCACACGGCCCTTCTGAGCTCGCAGGCTCTTGTGGGGTCACAGCCAGACCTTGCTTCTGAGGCTCCCACGGCTGAATGGGAACATGGCTGTCCCTGCATGTCCCTGAGGGACTGGAGGGCCAGAGAAAGGGCACAGCCTTTCCTGACAGGCCGATGTGTATGGGTCCTGACCGTTGCCCCCCAGCTGCGGGGTGCCCCCGGTAACCTACAAGAAGTGCCCTCTGGGGAGGGGCAAGAGCCCCCACTCCTTATTCTGGGGAAGGTCCTCTCTGGCCCAAATAGCCAGCCTGGGGATTCCTCGGGATTCGCCCCCAGAGTTGGGAAGGCACGATACCGAGGGGGGGTCATTCAGAGGTGGGGAAGCCCAGCAGAAAGGGCCTCCTAGAACCACCCCCGCACCCCATGCCCTTGGGGGTCCTGCTTCCTCTTCTGCCCATGAATCTGACTGGATCTGGTTTCCCTTCACCTCCACCTCCAAGGTGAGCTTTGGGTTCCGCGGGGGGCAGCCCCCCAGCAACACAGGCTCTGGAGAGAGCCCCCCGTCTGGTCGGGTTGATGTAGTGTGCGGAGAGCACATTCGTAGTTTGGGAGAGGGGCTGTCATTGCCTTCAGATGCTGTCACATGCGTTACAGAAAGCACGTATGAGCCTGCTCTCTGTGATCCTAGAAGGATACGCCTGTGTCACCGCACGCCTGTCCGAGGCCACAGAATGCAGCACACCAAGAGTGAGCCGTACAGTCTGCGGTGGCCTCGGTGTGATCCTGATGTGTCCGTGTGGGTTTGTCTGTTAGTATGTCACTCTGGTGCAGGACGGTGACAATGAGGGAAGCTGTCCCCGTGGAGAGCAGGAGGCATGTGGGAAATCTCTGTACCTTCCTCTGCCGTGAACCTAAAACTGCCCCTAAGAAACAGTCTTTTTTTTTCTTTTTTAAATTAAAGTGGGGGAGAGAGCGAGCACACAAGCAGGGGGAGCAGCAGGCAGAGGGAGAAGCGGACTCCCCGCTGAGCCAGGAGCCCAACGTGGGACTTGATCCCGGGACCTTAAGCTCATGACCTGAACCGAAGGCAGCTGCCCAACCAGCTGAGCCACCCAGGCATCCCAAGAAAGAGTCTTAAAAACAGCACATTTGTAAAACTGGCAAAATCTGAACAGGGCCAAAAAATATCCTACCGAAGCCCTACTTCTTATGTTGTGCTATTGCCCTAGACTGAGTATTTGTATCCCCCCCAAAGTCCCATGCTGAATCCTAAGCCCCAGTGTGATAGCATCAGGAGGGGGGCCCAGAAAACAGAGCCCGTTGTGTCCCGTGAGGAGGATGAGGTGGCCGTCTGTGAACCGGGAACTGGGCCCCCACAAGACACCAAATCTGTCAGGACTTCACAGCCTCCCCAGCTGTGAAAAGCAGCTATGTAAGCCACAGTGCGTCTGTTGTGTGTCGGAGCAGCCCAGGAGGACCAAGACGCTAGTGAGGCGAGACGCTGCCTGGGGGCAATCCGGAGACATGCAGGGGTTTCCTTCGGGCAGGACAAAGTGCTCTAAGATGGTGGAGACAGTCACACACGCCTGTGAACACGCCAACCAGCGCTGAATTCTACCCCTTGAGCGGGTGAACTGTATGGTATACAAGTTGTATCTCAACAAAGCCGTTAAATCAATTAGCTGGGCTGACAGCAGTATCCTCTCTTGCTGCTAATGAGACCCCCGCCCAGCTCCCCACAGAGCCAGGGGACAGAGAAGCCAGGGGGCTGAGACTCCTGGTGTCTGCGTGGGGGGCACAGGGGGTGGTCCTGGAGCGAGCTGGTATTTCTAGCTGGTCACGAAGCACATGCGAGAGTCGGGATGGCGTCATCCAGAGGGGACCAGAGGGTTGGTGGGGAGTATTGCAAACTCCAGGCTTGTGGCTGTTTGCTTCTACTGCCCCTGGACACAGCCTGGGCCTGCAGCCTCCAGGAAACGCAGCTCCTGGCGGGCAAAGCCCAGAGCGTGACCCCTGCTTCCCCCTTCCTCCCAGGGCTGCCAGTGTCGGACGTGATAAGGACGTGATAAGGGAGCCCGGACATGAGACACCAGAAAGGCCCAAACACCTAGCCCTGGCGGATGGGGCTTCCTGGAGACCCCCGGAGAAAGCTCAGAGGCACTGTTCAGCTCAGAAGAGCATTCTGTTGCAGGAAGTCGGGTTTGTAAGGATTAAAAAGTCCCTGATGTTTGTCTACACCGATTCAGCTTCTGTGTCGAGCTCACCCCGGTTCCTGGGCTGTGCTCTTGGAAGCGCCCCCCACCTCCCCCATCAAGCCAGCCTCAGGAGAGGTGCCCTGGTAGGAACCTGGGTGGGAGGGCTTCAGTGTTCCACCCTCTGTGCGGTCATTTGTCTGTAGCATGCGGCTCGGCTAGGACCTGGCCCTCAGCCCACACGGCCTCTCCTCAGAGTGTTTCAGCCACAAAAGTCACCTGGGAGTGCCAGGCCTTTGGAAAACAATCCAGCTATTTTCTGGGCCCCAGCATGGCTTTGGGAGGGAAAACGGGGTGCTCTGGGCAGGGACGCTAAGGAGAAGGTCCCGCAGGCACTGCTGGGTGTGCCGCATTCAGACCGGCCCTACAAGAGGCCATCACAGACAGGGCGGGCCTCTGAGGAAAGAAGGGGTCATCGGGACACGGAAATGTCCAATAGCAACTCTAGGAGGTGGGATTATAGGGGAGACTCCGCTCTCGCTACCTGTGTGGGGTTTCCAGATTAGCCACAGTGAATGCGGAGTACCTCTTCTAAACAGAGAAAATGTCCCTAGAGAAAAGGACAAGATATGCACAGGGAAGAAAGCAAACAGACCCAAACCTCCGCGGTGGTAGGACAGCTAACAACTGTAGGAATCCTGAGGTCACAGGAAGTGTCCCCTGGCCAGGCACGGATGGTAGAGGACCCCCCCACGACCAGGCCTACTCCCGCCCCCACTCACCGGCGGGTACAGGGTAGCCTTGGTACTGGACGAGCTGCTGGACGAGGCCCCGGTGACGTGGTTCCGGTCATAGAGGGGTGCTCCACCCCGGCCCCCCATCAGGCTCACGGAGCTTATCACGGACTTGCCACACGAGATGCCTGCCAGGGGGAGGGGGACAAGGTGGGTCTCAGCGGCCAGGCCCCGCCCCCTAGACACAGCGCATGCTCCTTGGCTCCTGCTGCCCCTAAGACCGGGCTGGGGGGTGGGAGCGAGTCCTGTCCCGTCCCTGCCTCTGCCGGCCCCTCGCGCGCACCCCCAGAGTGAGCCACACCCACTCACCCCACACCCTGGCCCGGCTGCTCGCCCCACCTCCACCCACGGCCCCGGCACACAGCAGCAGCGTCTTACCTGTGAAGGGACCGTGCTGGGAGCTGCCCGGGGCTATGAAATTGAGGGGAACGTGGGGGGTCCCACTGACGTACTCGTGCGGGAAGGGCCCGTTGGCCCCGGCGTAGCGCTGACACACCACGCGCTGGCACACGAAGTAGACCCCGCCCATGACAAAGAGGGAGAGGATGATGCCAATGACTGGCCCGATGGCACTGCTGTGGGCCGGGCTGTCATCGGAGGGTGGCTTGGTGAGATCTGCCAGAGGATAGGAAGAGATGATGGACGTTACGCGAAGGCACAGGCTCTCCTGGGGGGTGGACGCTGTGTGCCCCCGAGGGGCCGGTGCAGGCCTAGCATGTGTGGGTGGCAGGGGCCGGCGAAGATGCCAGGGTGCTGGGCCGGCAGGCTAACCTCAGTACCGCTGACACACACCCGCACCCCCCACCCCCCGCCTGGAGCACCCTCTCTTTCCTCGCCACCCTCTTCCCCTCTCATCCCCTCTCCCCTCCTGGCTGGCTGAGCTTTCCCTACTCTGCAGCAACCCCTCAACAGCGACTCCCAGACAGCAGCCTTGGGTTGAGCCCCGCGTCTCAGGGCTCTGCGAGTCACGGCCCCCAGACAGCTGGGCCTGGAGGCCCCTGGAGGCCTCTGGAGCCGGCAGGCAGGGCCCAGGGACTGCAAGTCTGTCGAGCAGGGGACGTCACCCGTGCGGGGCCGTGCTGGGCTGACTGACGATGCACCCAGGGCTGGCGGCCCGCACCGAGCCCCACGCGCCTGCCTGGCACAGAGTCCAGCGTGAGGGCAGCATGAGGGGCGCCGTGAGACGAAGCCTGGGCACGGGGGCTCTGCCAAAGCTGCAAAGCCGGAGCCCGCTCAGGGCTGCAAGGTGCCCAGGAGTCTTTCTGGGGACGGTCCCTGCCAGTGCGACGGCCAGGCTGGGGGACTCCTCAGGCTGGCTCTACGGAGGATGGGGGATGGGGAGGGAGCGCGGAGGCTCCAAACTCAAACTCAACTTTGACAAAAGGACATTTGCTTTCCCATGAGGCTGGCTCAAGGATTCCAAGGGCAATCCACTCTGTCCCTCCTGCTAGCCAAAACCCAAAGGGAAGGAGGGACGTGCTGGCTCGGGCGACGGCATCAGACTACAGATAAATGTCACCCCGACACCGGAACCAGTGTCCCGCCAGAGACTGAAGAGAGACACCGTCAGACCGGCACATGCCTGGCCAAGCACATTCGTTCAGGCACAGTGAGCTGCAGCCCCTGCCTCGCCTCCACAGGGGGCCAGAAACACCCCAGGGCCCCCCCCCCACCTCCTCTCCCCCTCCCAGCTCAGCCTCACCACTGCCTCTCCTTCCAGGAAGGCTTCCCTGCCAGCCTCCCCCTCTCCTCCACCCAAGGCTGAGTACTCCCAACCTTCTAGCCTCTTCGTTGAGCCCCCAGCATATTGCCTCCCTCTAGACCCCGCACTCGCCCAGGGCAATCCCTCCGTGGGAAACTGGCTTACCGCACATGAGCTCATCGGAGCCATCGATGCAGTCGGGGAAGGAATCGCACTGCTGCTTGATGAGGACGCATTGGCCGCTGGCGCAGCGGAACTGGTTGGGCAGGCAGACAGCTGCAAGGGGGGGTCTCGCGTTCAGAGAGGATACAGGCTGTGATGCGGCCAGGTGCGCTAAGAGAAGGACCGCCAACCAGTGCTCCCCACCATGAAGACCCAGCAAGAAAGTCTGGGTTCCGAATGCAGAGCAGACTAATGGGACCCTTTCTCAGATGGGGTCAGAGAGTGGTCATGGCAAATCCGGTCTCCACCCTCCCCACGATGACCCCCCTGTTCCAAGGCCTGTGCAATGCTAGGGTAGGGCTGGCAAGGAGGAGACCTCAGTGAACCCTGGGAAGTAATTATGAGGCTCCTACCACTGGTCAGGCCCAGGCAGGGCCAGGACTAACACAGCCTCTGCCCCAGGGCTCTCCTGAGTGGTGGGGAGGCGGAATCCAAGGAGAGGAATGACCTAGAATGGGTGGGGCAGGGGACGGTGCCGTCTCAGCTGAGCTCCCAGGGAGGAGGATAAGAAAGGTGGAGCAGAGCTCAACCAGGAAGGCCAGGGCCACTCACGGCCTGTTGGACCAGGAGGAAGAAGATTGGGTACGGCCTGCCCTCTGTCTCCCTCCGTGCTCCAGAATGTGGACCTGGAGGGGACTACAGCTCTCCAAGGAAGGCACTGCCTAGGGGGCTCAGCCTCACCCACCCGAGACCCTGCTATTTAAGCTCCCCACCGGCCCTACCCTGAGGGCCCCTCCTTGGGAACCAGGGATGAAGGGACCCTGTCCTTGCAGCGGGTGGGACAATCTGTCGGCAACGAAGCAGGGGAGGAGGCTTCCGAAAGAGAAGGTAAAGCCGGAGCCCGAACAGGGCTCCCTGTGAGTGCGGCATGTGGCCCCCAGATAAGCATTTACAGAGGAAGAGGCGGGGGAAGGGTTCCGAGTCAGGGCTCCCGGCCATCCTCTGGGACAGTATGGAAACAAAGGAGCCTGGCTGTGTTCCAACACAACCTGACAAAAACTGGTGGCGGTGGGGATGTGGCACTGGGGCCGCAGGTGCCCATCCCGGGTCTACTGCCGCCCTCACATTCTCAAAGGATCCCTAAGCCGGAAAGACCCCATGACAGCAACTTTCTGTAGAAACAACTGAGGAACTGCTCCCCCACCCCCCAGGCCCTCATCTTCCACAAGATGGCTGCTCATCAGGCATGGGGACAGTGGACGGTGAGCAATGAGCATGTGAGTTATCTAAGAACAGCAGCTGGCGCCTGCGGGGGAGACAGCAGCCCCCTAAGCTGAGCCAGCAGGGCATGGTCCTGAAGATATGCAGCAGGAAACCACCGAGCGCTTCGTTTATAGGAGGAAAATTCGGAGGAGGCATACAGATATTTGTGGAAGATCCTGCCGGTCAGAGTGGACTGTGGATGACTAAGGAAAGCATTTTGTCACTTTTGGCTCAGTGGGGTGCTAAAACCACGCAGGAGTCGGCATTATCCCCCAGGCCGCTGGGGGAGGTCGGCACTGCCTGTAGGGATGGGCTTACAGAGCATGCACCACGGAAATCTAGCCGACTCCTGGATTTGCCTAGGGTTTTGCCGGAAACTCTTGCCCCACTGAGGGAAGGCAAGGTAGGCTCTTACAGTCTGCCTTCAAGCCAAATCGCCTGGCAGGACGGGACAGGGTGATGGCAAGATTTTCCTCTGTGGGCCTAAAAGTAAACTTTTCCTCTCCCAAACCCACGAGGATCTGCAATTTCACCCAAAGGCTCTACAGGAAACCTGCTTTTTTGTGGCCAGACCAAGCCTAAGCTCCTGGAGGGCGAGGCCGGAGGCTGGCATCTCGGGGAGGGGGCGAGCAGGATGGAGCAGGTCCCGGGTCAGGTAGAGGTCGGGGAGGAGCCAGGGCCTGCGGGGCAGGGGGCAGGCAGAGGTGGGAGCGGGTCCGGGGAGGAGGTGGCACGGGGCAAGGCTTGGAGACAGGGTCAAGCAGAAGTGGGGCGGGGCCAAGAGGGGCGGGGCCCGGGGGCAGGGTCAGGCGGGGAGGGGCGGGGCCGGAGGCAGGGTCAGGCGAGGTGGGGGCGGGGCCGGCCTCACCATCGCAGTCAGCCTCGTCGGAGCGGTCCTGACAGTCCGCCTCGCCGTCACAGCGTAGGCGCAGGTCCACGCACTGGCCCCGCGCACAGGGAAACTGGGCAGCCGAGCACACCGGGCAGCCCTCCTCGTCGCTCTGGTCGTCACACTCGGGGAAACCGTCGCAGCGCCAGGCCCCGGGGATGCAGTCGATCTCCCCGGTGGCACACGCGAACTGGTCGGGGGAGCAGGTGGGAGGCTCTGCGGAGAACACGAACACCATCACGCACCGCCGCGCAGGCAAGGCGCTGCTGGGCTTCCAGGCGGGAGACGGCTCAGCTCGATCACGGTGGTGCTGTACCCCCGTGGGGTCTCCAGGGCAGTGTGACCCGTTGCCGTCCCACCTCTAGCCTCAGTGTAAGATGAAGGTGGTGGTCATAAATGTTTGCTGGAAGGAGACACGAATTTCCTTTGTTACTTTTTTTAACCATGGGGAAAGGGTGCTAAATGGAAACCTGAGCTTTAAGCAGCAGGTGCTATACCAAGTTGAGCAAAAAATGCTCTTGGCTAGAAATTCCACCCTGCACCCTGAGAAGCAGGGTGCACTCATCTTCCTGTGGGTCTCCATCTCCTCAAACACACCTCAGGCACTGGGCAAGGTCTCTGGGGATGTCCACTGGAGCCCCAACTGGGACCCCACCTATGCCAGCCTGGGGCCCCCAGCTGGGCTGCCCATCTCGGGGAGAGTCTACGCAGGCCTGCCTAGCCACATCCGAGCATCCACAGCATACACACACACACACACACACACACACACACACACCCCATACACAACCTGCAGGAGATGGGGTTTCAGAAAGCAGGTGCTTAGGACGTGCACCTGTTACAGGTCTAGGGCAGCTGGAGCAGTGGGGCGGGACTCTGCAGGTGGTCGGCACACCCATGGATACAGCAGGGGAGGGGATGTTGGGGAGCAGGCTAAGGAGAGGCAAGAGGGCAAGGACGCCATGGTAGGAGGGTGCAAGGGGGAGGAGCAAGGCTCCCAGTGGAGGGAGTCACCCAACGGTGGGGAACTGGGTGCGCAGGACACAGGAGACCTGGGGCCACCTCCTCCCAGGGGACCATGGCAAGTTGCTCCACTCCTCACGGCCACCTTCCTCAGTGCAGGCCAGGTGCCGGCCACGACTCAGCTGGGGAGCAAGGTGGGACCGGGTGGGAGTAGGACAGGTCTAGGGTTGAACCTCGGCGCCCCTCAGCAACTCTGCACAACCAAATGAATGCCCCAACCTCCCAGAGCCTCCGTTCCCTCACCCCTAAAACAGAAAGAAGCAGCCATTCTACATCCCACGCTCCTCACAGGATGGCATGGTGAGCGTGGGCATGTGTGGCTGAGTCTGGCTCGGGAAGGGCTCAACCGGCTTTACTGGTGGCTGCCCCTTCCGCCATCTGGCTCCTGCCACCTCGGGAGGCATAAGGGCCCTCTCATCCCTGAGAATCCCTCCAAGCCTTTATCCTTTTTTCCTCTCCCTAGAGAAGTAGCCAGGCATCCACAAGTCTGAAGGGCTGAAACCAGGGGTCGGGGAGGGGGCAGGGGGTCACCTCCTTCAGGTAGAGGCCCAGGGCTGGGCTCCAAGGGACAGCTGACCGCTCTGGGCAGTCCCCTCTTTGCCAGAGCAGCCTGGACATCTACGGGGTCAGAGCCACTCAGGCCACAAAACCACGTGAACCCTAGGGCTGGAACTTGGAAAAAAGCCGTAAAGAAGTTCAGGAGGGTCAAGGTGGCCCCCCATCAGGGACAGCCACACAATGTCCCCTCTGCTCTGTTCTCTGGGGTTCACACTGTAAGGCAGGGCAGGAGAAAGTTCCTGAAGGACAGGCTTTGTGGTCCTACCCCCTGAGCTCCAGGGGCAAGGTGAGCTGAGAACGGGCATCCGTGTACTGATGGGCATGTACCTGAGCATCTGCTGTGTGTAGGACAGAGGGTGGGAGCCGCTAAGGGGCGAGGATAAGCAGAAAAGGGACAGGATGAAAAGCCTCTGAGCTCACAGAGGAGTGGGGGAGGAGAGAATCCAATGTCACCCGGAGGCCACTGGGGACAGCAGAGAGGAAGCCCTAGGATGTGGGCTTCACTGCAGTTTTAACAACTGTCACTTTTTATTAGGACTGCCCAGTGTCCCAACCCTAGTGGCAGCTGGCATTCCTGTGTGCCACATGCCAGGGACCATGCAGAGTGCTCGTAACACCACAACAACTCTGAGGCAGGTGCTCTCGACCTCTCTATTCCACAGAAGAGAAAGTGGAGGCTCAGAGAGGGCAAGTGATCAGCCCAGGATTGCTCAGCTGGGAAGCAGTAGCGCTGGGATCTGAGTCAGGCCGACCCCAAAGCTTACATTCTTGACCACTCCCCAGTCAGCTTTAGGGGAAGAAAGAGGGTCTCGGGTGGAAGGAGGGAAAACCAGACAAAATTACAAAGAGAAACAGACAAGCGCCCTCCCTATTGGGAGTTGGGAGACTTCTGCGCTGCCGCCAGTAACCGAGAGCTCATAGGCGGCCTGAACATCATCACCCATCCACTGGATTGTCTACAAAATACTTCCCCCGACACGAGCGGATAACTCACCCTTCTCAAGCAGACACGGAACACTCACCAAGAGAGACCACGTGGTGGGTTACCATATACACATGAACAAAGGTAGATGGAGAGAAATCATATAAAGTATGTTCTCTGACCCGGCGGAATTAAACTAGAAATCTGGGGCTCCTGGGTGGCTCAGTTGGTTAAGCATCCAACTCGTGCTTTCGGCTCAGCTCATGATCTGTGGCTGTGGGATCCAGCCTCGCGCCAGGCTCCCTGCTCAGCAAGGAGTCCACTCAAGAGTCTCTCTCTCCCCCTCTGCCCCACCCCTACTCACACTCTCTCTCACACACAAATAAAAATAAATAAATCTTTAAACTAGAAACCAATCACAGAGAGATAGCTAGGAAATCCCCAACTATTTTGATATTAAAACAACACACTTCTAAATAACTCAGGAGCCAAAGAAATGGTCTTAGGAGAACTTCTAAAACAAGTCAAGCTAAGGGAAGACAATAGAACTAATCGAAATTTGTAGGATGCAGCAAAAGCAGCACTTGGAGGGAAATGTACAGCCCTGAATGCATACACTGGGAAAGGAGGACAGAGGAAGAGGAAGAGACAGTTAGCCCTGGAACCCAGGGTCCGAGGAGGAAGCGCTCACACCTACCCCCACAGGTCAGCAGGTTCTGCAGGAGCACAAGGTGGTCCGGGCAAGAGCACCGTGGTGTCCCGTCACCCTTGGCGATGCAGATGTGGGAGCAGCCACCATTGTCCCGGGTGCACGGGTGGGCCGCTGTGGAGACACAAGGAGGGAGGGGGTTGGGCTCTGCCTCTCAACTCAAGACGGCAGCCTGGAGGGTGCTGGAAGCCAGGGCCAGACCAGAACTCACAGGAACGGGCGCGCCTGTGGGCCAGGCCCCTATAACCCGCCCCGCTTAATTCCCAGGGCAGCCCGTGGAACCCGCTTCCTCAGCCGTGCTTCTTACGGCCAGAAGTGGAGGCCAAAAGCACTCACGTCGCACCCTGGCCCGTCTACACCTGCCCCCACCGCGCCCACAACCACCGGTCTGCACTGTCTGTCTCTCACACCGTAGGGGACTGGATGGTGGCCGCCACGTATACACGCCCTAGTGCCTGGAATCTGTGAATGGGCCTCCACTGGGAAAGACGGTCTTCACAGATGTTATCCAGTTAAGGATCCAAGGAGGAGATCATCCTGGATTTTTTACGTGGGCTCTAAATCCAATGACAGGTGTCCTTGTAAGAGAGCCCAGGGGAGGCGCAGATGCAGACACAGGGGCGAAGTCTGTGTGATGACAGAGGCGGAGACTGGAGCCCCGGGGACGCAAGGAGCACGTGCCACCACCGCAAACGGACAGGGGCGAAGAGCCGTGCCTGCCCACAGCCTGCGGGGGCGGTGCAGGGCCCGGTGCCCCCTTGATTTTGGACATCTGGCCCCCAGGCTGTAGAACACACTTCCCCTGCCTTGGGTCACCGGGTTTGTCTCTGCAGCCACGGGAAGGTGACACACGTGGGGGCAAAGAGCATGACAGAGAATCCCCAGAGAACTCGCAGGTTTCAGTTCAATGAACCGATTAACCAACACCTGGCCAACAGGAAGGAGCCTGGGAGGGTGACTGCCCTCGCTCCGGTGAGAGGAAAGGGGAGAAAGCGCGACCCCAAGCCCCAGAGAAACCAGTGCCCTGCCTCAACCCCGGGGATTGACAGCATGATGTGACAGAAGTCAGTTTAGAGCGGGGGTCACAAACCTTTTCTATAAATAAGAAAGCAAATAGTTTTGGCTTGACGGGTCAGACCACCTGTCACCAGTCTGCTGGCCGCCACACACAGGTGGCCACACATGGCACGGAAACCAAAGGGCGTGGCTGTGTGCCAATAAAACTTTATTTGTAAAATCAGGTGATACGTGGATGGGGCCCAGGGGCTACCGAGCGCCTGGGAGAGCTCACTCAAGGCTCTCCCACCCTCCCCCAAAATGAGGAGCCTCTCCATGTCACCCCAGATGTGGCAGGTGGGCATTAGTTACTGAACACAGACGGGGCAGGCGGACAGACCCACGCCCTCCTGTATCCGTCTCGAGCCGTATAGGAGGAGGCGGAGGAACGAGAGGGTCCAGGGTGGGGGTCCCTCCCTCCCAGCCTTTGGGCACAGCCCAGACTGTTGTAGGTAGAGTCCTGAACCCCCTTCCCAGCCTGCTCCCTGCACGGTGGCGGCGACGAGCCATCGTGACCGAGTCTGCTCATCCTACACGGCAGAGGGGCTTTGCAGGCGGCAGTAAGGCTACGATCAGTTGAGCTGGAGTTCATCAAAGGGGGTATTAATTTAAAGGTGGGTGAACTCATCACGGGACCCCCAGAGAGCAGAACACAAGATCCAGCGGGTAGCAGAGGAGGAGTCAGACTCGGATCTGTCGCTGGGATGGAGGGGCGGTGAGACCAAGGGCCCAAGAGCAGCCCCCGCCCCGGCCAGCCTCCTACTTGCTCCGAGGGGTCGGCTCACAGCTCTGCACAGATGCCCACCCTCCCGGCGGGCACCTGCCCACAACGCCCTCCCCCGCAACACGTACAGAACTCCTCGAGGCTGACATCCTCCACGGCGTGGATGCCGGTCAGGTGGGCGACGCGGCCCTGGACCCGTGTCCGCTTGTCGCCGGTGGTCTTCTCCACACGCTCGATCATCTGCTGCTGCCGGTCAATCCAGTAGAGGTGTCTGCCCAACACGGCCAGGCCCATAGGCTGCACGATGTTGGCGTCCTCCAGGGTCAGGCGGTTGGCCCCTGTAAGTGGGACAAGGGCCCCCCAAGGAGCGGCTGATCCCCGGAGCTCAGTCCAGGGACAGAGGGCTTCTAGGGACTGCCGGGGGGGTCCCATGCCCTGGCCCGCGGCCGGGAGCTAGAGCGGCTTCTAGGCAGCCCTCCGACAGCCCTGCCCCCACCTGGGCCAGCCCCTCCCCTCCCCCACCCCAGGCATGGAAGAAAAGCCCCCGGGGGTGCCGCTACAAGTGTGGGTGCTAGAGGCGGAGGGGTCCGACTCCTGTCCCCACCGGTGCTGTGGGACCTGAGCAGGTCGCCCACCCTCTCTGAGACTCCTCCTCTGCCTCAGCACATGGGGATCCTTCAGGACTGACGTCTGGACCGCTGGGCTGGGACTGTCCGCGGCAGACACCGAGCCCCAGCACAGGGCCACCCGAACCAGAGCCCTGACAACCGTGGCGCCTGGCACCGCCAGGACGGGTGACAAGGGAGGCGGCTGTCCCAGGGAAGGTCAGCCCTGTGGAGCCAAGCCCCGGGGCGGCCCCCGGGCGGCCCCCGGGCACACACCTGACAGGTCACAGCTTTCGACGCGCTTCAGGTCTGCGTCCACCCAGAAGAGCTTGCCCAGCCTGTTGTCCACCACGAGGGCCACGGGCCGGATGAGGCCCGTCGTGAAGAGGGCCTCACGCTCAGTGCCGTCCAAGGCCGCTCGCTCGATCTTGGCCGCGCGGTCCTGCATGTTGGTGAAGTACAGGTACCTGCGGGAGGGGGACAGGTGAAGGACAGGGGTCGCGGCCTGCTGCCTCCGCGGCCAGGATCGAGCACGCAAAGCACCACACGGCCGGCCCTGTACCCGGCAGAGCTGGCCCCCAGGGGTTAAACGGTGTCCTCCCACCGAGAATTCATGTCTGCCCAGAACTCAGAATGTGACCTTAATGGGAAACTGAGTCTTTGTAGATGCCATTAAGAATCAAGGTGAGTGGGGCGCCTGGGCGGCTCAGTTGGTTAAATGACTGCCTTCGGTTCAGGGCATGATCCCGGAGACCCGGCATTGAGTCCCACATCAGGCTCCCTGCTCGGCGGGAAGCCTGCTTCTCCCGCTCTCACTCCCCCTGCTCAAGTTCCCTCTCTGGGTATGTGTCTCTCTGTCAAATAAATACACAAAATCTTAAAAAGAAGAAGAAGACGACGACGACGACGAAGTCTCTGCCTCCATGGAGGCCAGCCTCAAGGGAGACCCAAGAGATTGCTAAAGACCCCCTAAAATAACTGGGCTTGTGCTCCCTGAGCCGTTGTGTGCTGCAGGGGCTGACGGACATCACCAGCACCCTTGGATCCCCGGATGAAGACACAGAATCCCCGAGCTCACATCACCGGCTAGAGGCGGCAAGGGCAGTAAGGGATGGGGTCAGGTTTCGACCTTGGGTCTGCCCGGCCCAGGACCCGTGTTCACACCGGCCGTCCCCAGGCCTGAGCCCCATCAAGCGGTGCCTCTACACGTCTGAGCCCCGCCTGGTGGCAGCCCTGTCGTGGGCCTGCTGCCTGCCCCCAAACCTTCCCATGCCTTGCTTCACTCTGGGCTTTATGTCGCACGGCTTTCAGTCTCCTTCTCGTCCTGGTTATTCCCTTTGGGACCCTCCGAGCCTGTCTACCTCTTCATGGAAAGAAGCAGCTCCCAGGAGTTGAGGCTGTGCCCAGGAGTGTAGTGAGCTCCCTGTGATAGAATGTATACAATAAATAACCAGCCATCGCTGGGATGCTCTGCTCCAGGAGGGACTTTTGTTTTGGGTCCCCAATTTGATGGGGATGGTACAAAACCTAGGAACTAAAACTTCTATCCTCCCTGTGTCTCCCCGCCGGGACACAGAACCCCGCACTGCGGTGCCCGCCACCCCTCAGCCTCGCACCCCCGCTCGGCGTTGACGACGATGGCCCGCGGCTTGTCGCGGTCCCCACGGAGCACCACACCCACGGCGTCTCCATTCAGCCGGTGCACATTGATGGTGTTGGTGGCCTCACAGGTCCAGAACAGCATCCGGCTGTAGATATCGATGCTCAGGTCGTGGGGCTGCCTGTCCGGGTTCTGGCTCTGGCTCAGGGAGGTCAAAACGAAGGGCTGTAATGAGGAAGAGACGAGCCTTGGCTACAGACATCGCGGGAGGGCCGAGGCCTCGGTGCCTGTGTCCAGACTGCAAGGCGGGACTCCAGCCCGGTCTGGGGCCTCTTCCTGTCCGGTAAGTGCACCACACACCCACCTGAGAGGGACACCGACCAAGTGGCAGCTCCTGGCCAGGCTCTCAGCCATTAATTCAGGTCTCCAGCTCACCTACCCACGAACTCGCAGCGGGCTGTTAGCTCCCGTGCCCTCTGGGTCCCATGTCTGCCCCACAGAGGGCCGCCTGCTGGACTCCGCAGTGAGCCCAGGCTCACAGCCTCCTTCTCAGGACATCTGCTCTCTCCTTGCTTAATGTCTTGAAATCGAGCTTTTGGAAGGAGACCTTCCAACCTTGCTGCTTTTTAAATTGATGGTGCTGGAACAACAGGTAGAGAACAGAAGTCCGCCCCTCGCAGCCCTGCCCGCTGAGGGAGAGGCCAGGGGTGCAGGCCCGGGTGAGGGGGATGGGTGATGCCCAGCACAAGGGGCCACGTGCCTCTCTCGGCAGGGGGTTCTGTCTACACCCTGGGCCTCTGGCTTGGAGGCTCTCTACAGAGCTCTGCCTGACTCTGGGCCCTCGGCTGCACCCTAGGGTCAAGCTCTGGCTTTCGGAGCTAGCAGCAGAGAACACCTTGTGTCACGAAATGCTGCAGGATGAGGGGCGAGCCCATTACCCTCATCTCCCTTACCGCCAGAAGCCGGACTCCCTGGGGGATGTGGGCCCCTGGGGTCAGCCCGAAAGACAGTGCTCAGGTTCTCAGGTGATCAAAGCGGGTTTGGATGAAAAGTCACTTCCTTGAGAAGGGCATCATTAGCATAATGCTAAGAGGTCACTGTAAACTTTGTCTCCCCACTGGCCATCCAAACAAGGTCTCTGGGGCGCCTGGGGGGCTCAGTCCTTAAGCGGCTATTCCGCTCAGGTCATGATCCTGGGGTCGTGGGAACAAGTCCCACATCGGGCTCCCTGCTCAGCGGGAAGCCTGCTTCTCCCTCTCACTTCCCCTGCTTGTGCTCCCTCTCTAGCTGTGTTTCTCTCTGCCAAATAAATAAAATCTTAAAAAAAAAAAAAAGAAGTCTCCTGGTGCAAGAAGGGGCTTGTCGCCAAAAGGAAGCCCCTTCACCAGGCCCAGGCTCTTGAACCACAACACACACCGCAGCCCCTGCCCCACGGGGCAGCTAGAGGTGTGTGACTCACGGCTGAACGCAAAGCACGGCTCTCAAGGGCCGTGTATCTCTGTGGGTACCAACATCCACATCCCCAAGAGTTGGGGGCTCCGGGAGCCAAGTCTCGTCGGCTCTAACTGTGCACATTCCTTTCCCCGAACCCATAGATTCTGCCCAAAGACCAGAGCCCAGAGCACTGCCGGGCCGGGGGTGAGGCAAGAGCCCAGCCGGCACCAGCAGGAGCCAGGCCACTGGGGGAGAGTGGTCCTGCAAGGGCTGCGTGCAAAACCAGACTTCGGGGCACCGGTCACTGCAGCAACCAGCTGCGAAACCCACGGGGCGTTAGGTGACCCGCCACCCACCCGTCCTCGGGCAGATGGACTGTAACGACCAGCCAGTTAATAAAACCTCAGCTCCAACTTTAATGTCAGCAGCGATGCTGACGCAGATGTGAACTTCCTTGGTAGAATCCTACTGGCCACCACGGTCAACACCCCTCCCCCTCGCCGGTGCCCAGCGTCGTCCCGGCAGCCGAAGACCCAGGGTCAGCCGGTGGACAGACCGAGAAGGAAGCCGTGCTCAGCCACACCGTGGGGTATTTTCCGCCTGAAGAGGAAGGCCATTCTGACACGTGTTAGGATACGGATGAAACTTGAGGAAATTATGCTACGAGGAAGAGGCTGGACACGAAGAAAAGATACTGCACGATGCCACTTACATGACCTACTTCCACCAAATTCACAGAGACAGAAAGTAGAAGGGAGGTTGCCTCGGGCTGGCGGAGGGGGGCTTAGTGGAGACACACTTTTACTTTGGGAAGGTGACAGAGTTCTGGAGACGGTCAGTGGTGACAGCGACATGACAACATGAGTGGACTTTAGCGCCGCTGTGTACAGGAAATGGTTAAAATGGTAAGTTTTATGTTATGTATATTTTTTAAAAGATTTTTTTTTTAATTTTAGTCGTTTGCCAGAGAGAATGAGAAGAGATGCTCACAGATAAGCAGCAGGCTTCCCGCCGAGCAGGGGACCCGATGTGGTGCTGGATCCTGGGACCCTGGGATCATGACCTGAGCCGAAGGCAGACGCTTAACCACTGAGCCACCCACGTGTCCCAATGTAAGGTATATTTACTGTGATTAAAAAAAGTTTACTGGGAAAAGTTTAGTCAAGCAGATAATGATTTGAAAGCATCTAACTTTAGCTCAGGTCATGATCTCAGGGTCCTGGAATTGAGCCCCTAGCCTCGTGCTGAGTTGGGCTCGCTGCTCAGTGGGGAGCCTACTTCGCCCTGTCCCTCTGCCCCTGCCCCTGCCCGTGCTCTCTCTCATGCTCTCTCTCTCAAATAAACAGAATCTTTAAAAATAAATAAACAAAATAAAACTTCATCCTTGGGGGTCAAAGGTACCCCTAATAAAGAATCAAAGCCACCAGAGAGTGGAGCTTAGCACGACTCACAGGGAGGGAAACAGATGCTTCCCACATTAAGTAGAAAGCCGGAAGGCGTCCCTAAAGGACTTCTCCTTCAAAGCCTCTCCCTGCTTTTGGCAGACCCCAGGCAAGAACACTTCCTGATGGGACTTGAAGGCAATTTGCGCCCAGGACCGTCCTCAGCAGGGAACCCATGGGCCATCAATTCACACTTCCCATCCTCCAAAGGACTCAACGTTACTGTCAAGGGCAGGGAAGGGATACTATTCCCACCATTCCCGGCTTTGCCCCCCTGCAGAGATGATACTGCGGCTGGCCAGGCTCAGCTGGGACTTTTATCACCAACCACACGGACTGCAGGGAACGGCTGTCAGCGCTGTGCTGTCCACGGAGCACTGTCAGAAGCGAGGCCCAGCCTGAACGCACAGCGCTGGGACCCAGGTCTGGGTGGAGGAGAGCCAAGGGACCTTGGCAGACACGGAAAAATCATCTGGAAGTATCCCCCCGGCAACATTTCTCTGCGTCATCCTGTAACAGGGCCAAAATTGCGCCACGAGACATGAGGTCCACCCCGATGACCCACAGAGAAAGGGGGCGCCGGGTTCAATAGCTTCTGTGAAAAGTCTTTGGAAACTGGCAGGACGAGCCCAACGTGTCAGGGAATGCCACACTAATGGAATGCTGGCCACAGCGGCCGGGCCCGTGGAGCACCAAGTAGGCCCCGAGGCCACCATGAGAATGTCCTTCATGGAAGAGACCCCTGAAACCTAACACCTTTTCAACCTAACATGTGGAAAACGTGTACTTATTCTGATGCGATTCACCGGAGCCAGTCTGAGCCTAACATGGAGCTCGCGATTGCCAAAGCACAATTTCATCCCTGAGAAACGCTGGGTGACCGCGAGGATGGCCCGTGACCCCGAGGAGCTGCGTGGGATCACACAAGCACACGCCTGCAGCGCCCTCCACCTCCCGCGTGCCGTGAGCCACACCCGGGCACAATGGGCATGCAACTTCCTGCCCTGTCTGGCACGGACCGCCTCTCGCGGGCTCATGCAAATGCTCTGGTCCCATGTCCTCAGCCAACTTCAGGTCTCTTCAAGGTCATTAGGAGTGGCATCTTGAATCATTTAACATATGCAAAAAGGTGCACCTGTACCTATGATGTCCCTATCTTTATGCGTCCCGGGCGCCCCGCCCCTCTCCCACAGCGCCGTGGTTCTGCTGCGTGATTGCGCCTGTCGTGGCGAGGTTTCGGAGCGTATGCGTTGCATTACAGCGGAACTGACTCTGTGAGTCCTATGAACTAAGAATAACCAATACCAACTGGCCTTGCACAAAACCCCCATGCAAAAAAAAAAAGGATCCCATTTCTACATATAATCATAATCAAAGGGTTTCACACTGCTCAGGATTATACCCTGGGATGACATAATTAGAGCTCAGATGGTTGCTGACGCAAGCCGTGCCCTCTTGCCAGCTCGCTGCTAAGCACAAGGGAGTGGCAGCCTGGAAAGGGCCCCAGGGGAGCTCCTCGAGGAAGGGACCCCCGTGTCGCCCCAACAGGTACACTTGCCTGGGTCCCGTCATCCTTGGCTCGCTTGATGTTCTGACGCCCATCCACCCAGTAGATGAACCTGTCCAGGGGGTCATAGTCGATGGCCTTGACATTCCTCAGGCCATGCAGGGGCAGGATGAGGTCTGGGCTGTGCTGATCATCAGGGGTCATGCGGCTGATGGCACATTTCTGGCTGAACAGCAAGAAGGTAGTGGGCGCTAGAATGGGGCGAACAGACGGAGGACTACGTGTCAGCATCTGGAGCTGAAGATGGAAGATGGGGTCGGCAGGGAGGGACGGCATTCTGCGTTCTTTCTTGTGAGAGGCAGATTTGCCTATGTACCTACTAGATGCCGTAGGGAGAGCCCTAGGAAGGACCCAAAGCGACTTCCTGGGGGTGGACCATGGCGAATTCTACTTTCCGTGTTATGTGTGTCTCTGCTGTTTCAATATTTCGTAAATGCACAAACTATTTTGAAATAGATGGCATTTTTAAATTATCAAGACTTAAGGCAGAAGAAGGCTAATGGTAATAAACATGAAACTCCCTCCATAAAAGGACTCCATGCTTGGATAACGCTATCATTTGCCCTATGCCTATATGGGCTCATATAACTGCCGAAACTGTATGCAGTGAGCTTAACACGGGGACACTTTATGGGGGTGTCAGTGAGCCAGACTGCCTACAGGTGCAGGAATGGCACAGGAATGTGTAGGAGGCCAACAGTTCTGAGAATTGGTTGGGTGACCTGACACTCCGTCATGGCCCCAGGTCTGCCAGTCCCAACAGCAGAGACTCCAGTCACAGGCATCCCCATGGGTGATGTACCGGTACAGGTGCTACCTATATCTCTGCTTGACCCTTCAAGGTGACGACCCCCAGGGGGCGGGGAGTGTGAGAGTAGGGAGGCCCCAGCTGGGCAGAGGATCCGTCGCTGCAGCAAGACACAAATAAATGGGCCAAGCCCTCAGCCGAGACAGTCTGTGGGAGGGTCTCTGGATGTAAAATCCAGTCACTGGGGAGAGCACTCACTTGCAGAACCGGGCCCATGCGGCTTATGCAGTGTACAACCTACTCAACCATCCACGGACGCCAAGGTGCCTCCGGAGAAGAGGAGCCAGCCTGACCTAACACAGGGCAGAGGTGTGGCACTCACGGCTGCAGTTGTGGCTGCTGGGGTCCAGGGTGTAGTGTGAGGCGCAGCCACAGCGGTGGCCGCCAGGGATGGCGAGGCACAGCTGCCCGCACTGCCCGTTGTTGTGCACGCAGTCATTAAGGCCGTCCTGGCGGGAGGAGTGGAACACCAGGATGTCCATCACGAAGTCCAGGTGGCCCTGGATGAGGGTGCGGTTCTGGCCGCTCGTCTTGTCAGCCCTCTCGATGCTGTGCCGGTTCCAGTCGGTCCAGTAGATGTAGTCGCTGTACTGCGTCAGGCCGAAGGGGTGCGGGAGGTCGTCGGCAATCACCACGCGCTCCTGACCTGCGCGGACACACACGGGCACGGTGTCAGCGACGCACAGCCGGGCCACCGCGCGGGCTGGCCAGTTCGGAGCCGCCCGGCCACCTGCGTTCCATCACTTTGGAAAGAAGCAGGGTGACTGCAGCTGGAGGGCACCTGCCCTGGGACAGGCACGCACAGCCCCACCTACCCCCACCGCAGTGTGAACGCACGCGCCGCCCACTCCAATGACACAGACTACCACGTGCACAGGGCCACAACCGGCAAACGACCCAGATGACCATCACCAGTAGAGTGGACTGGGTGCCTGGGAGGCTCAGTCGGTGGGGCGTCTGCTTTCAGTTCAGGTCATGATCTCAGGGTCCCGGGATCGAGCCCCTCATTGGGCTCCGTGCTCAGCGGGGAGTCTGCTTGAGATTCTCTCTCTCCCTCTGCCCCTCCCCAAGCTCAAGCATGTGCATTCTCTCTCTTTCAAATAAATCAATAAATCGTTTCAAAAACTTTCTAAAAAAAAAAAATCAATTAAAAGGGGAGAGGATGGGGCACCTGGGTGGCTCAGTTGTTAAGCAAATGCCTTCAGCTCAGGTCATGATCCAGGAGTCCCAGGATCAAGCCCCCCATCGGGCTCCCTGCTCTGTAGGAGGCCTGCTTCTTCCTCTCTTACTGTCCCTGCTTGTGTTCCCTCTCTAGCTATGCTTCTCTCTGTCAAAGGGAGAAGATGCTGGCTTCGTCCGTGGAGCATGCAATCTTGAGTTTGAGCCCCCTATTGGGGGTAGGGATTATTTAAAATCCTAAAAATAAATAAATAAAATGAAAAATTTTGAGACTAGGAAACAAATATGCTGACATGTCAATATTGATGATCACGGGGTGGTGAAAATTATGAACAATTACTTTCTCCCCTTGTGTTTCTGTGTTTTCAGAAATGTCCTACGTTGATTATTTTGCCATCAGAAACAAGCCCGCTATTACAAAAAGACGCTCTCCCAAAGAGCTTCGGTCACACACAGGCTCATGCACGCACCCCAGGACCCCGCGGCCGTCCTCAGTGAGAAATGCTTTCATGCAGTTCTCCCCATGGCAGCTGCATGAGGAAGGTGCTGTCCCTGTCAGGGAACCAAGTGCCCAGGAAGGTTAAGGAACGTGGCTGAGGTCACACAGTCAGAAGGAGGCCCCCAGTGCATAAATGTCTGTGGCATTAAAAGGAAAGCGTGCTGGGGCAGAGTGACAGCCAGGCCCAAGGCACGTGGCCACCCGCACGCAGTAGGGCCGTGGAAGCCTCCAGGGCTCCCGCTGATTTCCACCCCAGTGCACTTTCCCTGCAGCGCCATCAGTCAGCTTAACTATTTCAGGCCGTTCAGGGACGGGCTCCTCCCCAGGCAGCAGCCTCTCGGAATTCACTTGGTGGCTGGTGTGACCACTCCCTCCAGCAGTGCAGAGTCTAGATTTGCACGTCCTGCCCCTGCTGGTGAGGGACTTGGAATGGGGTATTTTTTTTTCTTTTCTCCATCTAATCCCAGGATGTCGGGTGTGGCCTATGACTGAATCCGAGAATAATGCCCCGCACACAGCAGGTGCCCCGGGTCAGATGGAGATGGAATCTGGGCAGTGCTCTGCGACCTTACGGAAATCCTAGGACCTTCCTGGGCCTCGGTTTCCCTGTCAGTGAAAACCTACGCCACGTTAGAGTCCCAGCACAGGGCTCAGCTGGGCCGCAGCTCTTGGAAGGTGTGCAGGAAACGGCTGTTCCGAGGGCCTCTGTTGACGTGCCTACCGCAATGGCATCAGGAAGGAAAGGGACGACCCCCAGAACAAGACGAAGCTGGATGAGCGGCGAGAGGTGTGTCCACACCTCCGATGGGGCTTAAAGGCTCGCAGGCCAGAGGGAGCGGTGCAGTGGGGGCGGAGGGGTAGCCAGCCCCCCAGCCCAGAGACGCACCCGCCCAACAGGACCCCACCGGACGCTCACCCAGCATGTCGGACGACTCGATCATGTTGGTGTCCAGGTCGGTCCAGTAGAGACGCTGGTCAGCATAGTCGATGGTGAGGTCGTTGGCCCGGCCCACCTTGTCCACCAGCGTCATGCAGTTGGTC
>PITA01014407.1:39999-53805 GCA_004023965.1 Spilogale gracilis
GGGGGGGGGGGGGGGGGGGAGGATGGGGTGACCTCATAACAGAACTCCAGGTGGGATACTTTTGTCAGAGAGGAATGCTAATGACGCTGCACTGGACAGGAAGCCAGGGGCACCAGGGAAGGCAGGAAGAACGTGGGCGAATCAGGACACACGGTCCCCGGACTGAAAAGGGGCGGAAGAATCTGCGGCCAGCAGTTACTGCGGGGCCAGAAGCCACACTCGGTTTTCCCGCCTCGAGAGGGTCCTCCTCCCTTCTTCTTCAGCGGCTCCGGAGAGAGCAACCCCAGTTCCAGAGCCCTGTGCGTCTTACTCGCCCTTCGACTAGAACTGCGCCTTCCTCTCTGCTCTGCCACCCTGCAATCGTTCCTTCCCTCACCGCATGCACCCGTCTCTATACGCTGGGGACCAGCTGGGGGCGAGCGCGGTGTCCGCGGCCCAGAAAACTGGTGCACGGGGAGACCCAACCCTCGCCCCCTGGCCGCGAGGCAGGTGGGACCCTGCCCGGGAGGTCTGCAAGGTGCCCTTTCTGAGCACGCCAGAGTCCGCGGCCCTCAAAGGCAGCAGCCTGGGGCGAGAGGAGCCCAGTCCTGTTCTCCCTGCTTACACGATGCTCAATACGTCACTCAGCTTCTCCGGGGCTCAGTTTCCTCATCTGTAAAATCAGGGACGGAGACACTTGCCCCTTGGAGGTCCCCCACCCTGGATGTTGCACTCAGATAAGCATCTACCCTTCCTTCCTTCTGCTCTGGGCCTCAGTTTCCCCTCTGTGTAATAAACTAGATGCCTTCACGGGTCCCGTCGGCCCTGGCCACCTCAAGGCTAGCGGTGGCCAGGACCGCTCTCATGAGAAGGCCTACGGTCGTCATACGCGGGCTGAGGTACAGAAGTGGGGAGGGGGGCACGAACAAAAACGGCTCCTACCCTTTGGTGGGGTCCAGCGCCAGTGACCTTGGGCTGTCCAGGTTCCTCCACACAAGGACCTGCCGGAACCGTCCGTCCAACCGGGCCACTTCAATCCTGTTGGTCCCGGTGTCTGCCCAGTAGAGGTTCTTGCCCACCCAGTCGACGGCCATACCTTCCGGGTAGTCGAGGCCAAACTCGATCACGTGCTCCACGGAGCTCCCATTCATGAAGGCTCGGCTGATGGTCTGCAGCACGGGAGGAGGCAAGGGCCGTGGTCAGGAGCCCGCCTTTCTGCAGACCTCTGACCGTGAGACGGAAGCCCGGCCACGCCGAGCAGCCACTGACCACATCGGGCGCTCGATCGCCAACGTGCAACGGTTTTTCAATAAACACTTGAAATGTAGCCAAAATACAACATTTTTTAAAAAATAAGAGATTTGATAATATTTAAGTTTCGTGAAGTTTTATCCAAGGAAACAAAAAGGCAAAAGATGAGGAGTCATGGAAACCACACAGAGGCACTTGTGACCATGGCATCGTTGGGCAGGGGAGCAGGGGGAGGAGACTGGGAGCTAATAGAACATTTAAAAGAAGGGAATGGCTACGTAAAATAGGGAATATCTGTGCGTGGAATACATCACTCATCTAAAGAACTATGTTAAAGAGTTCCTAACACCATAATCAATTACCTCTAATAATGTTTGGGTTTTTTTTTTAAAGATTTTATTTATTTGACAGAGAGAAACAGCCAGAGAGGGAAGTCAAGTAGGGGGAGTGGCAGAGGGAGAAGCAGGCTTCCCGCCAAGCAGGGAGCCCGATGTGGGACTCGATCCTGGGACCCTCGGATCATGACCCGAGCCGAAGGCAGACAGGCCTAACGACTGAGCCACCCAGGTGACCCTACCTCTTAAAATGCAAAGTGAAAAAAACCAGGATCCAGAACGCTCTAGCACACCTGATGGGGACCATGAGCAATACTGACATCAAGAACTCCCTAGGGGCGCCTGGGGGGCTCAGGGGGTTGAGCCTCTGCCTTCAGCTCAGGCCATGATCTTGGGGTCCTAGGATTGAGGCCTGCATCGGGCTCTCTGCTCGGCGGGGAGCCTGCTTCCTCCTCTCTCTCTGCCTGCCTCTCTGCCTACTTGTGATCTCTCTCTCTCTGTCAAGTAAATAAATAAAATCTTAAAAAAAAAAAAAAAAAAGAACTCCCCAGAAATGTCACCTGGGGAGATATGAGTGATTCTTATTTTTATTTTATTTTTATTTTCTTCTTTATGCCCTCTCTCTTCAATGAGCTCCCACGACTCTTAGAATCAGAAAAACCGCAAAGAGACACGTAATACCATCAGTAGAGTGAAAGAAAAATGAGTCAGCGACTTTGGTTGTCCGGGACTTTACAACAGGGACTAGCAACCTTTTCCATAAAGGGCACATAGTAAATATTGAGGCTCCGAGGGCCACACAGATCTGGGGCCATGACACAATGTAAGGGCACAAACGCAGGTGCAGACAACCCATAGATAAAGGGACATAACTGTGTTCTGATAAAACTTTATTCACACAACGAGAAGGCCAGCCCGCGAGTTAGTTTGCCAAAGCCTGCTTCACAAGAAGAAAAGGCCCTTCCGTGTACCCCGTATATTCACGCCATGCATAAGGCAGCATTTGCTAGGCAGGTGGGCACCGCTGAGGGAGCGGACCCAAAGACAGTCTCGACTTACAACACAACGTCTCACAGATCCGCAATCAGAGCCCAGAAAAGCCCATCTGTGTGTCTAGTGGACCACTCGCAATTATCATTCATGTTCACTTATTTATAAAATAGCTCACTCGTACTTTATTGTCGTAGATCGCAGAACCATAAATATTACAGCTCTTTTTCTTTTTTCTAAGTAGGCTCCACGCCCCACACAGAGCCCAACGCGGGGCCTGAACTCATGACCCCGAGATCAAGACCTGATCCGAAATCGACAGTCGGACATCTGAGCGACGGAGCCACCCGGGCGCCCCCCAGTCGGTGGTGTCCCAGACGGGGCGTTCACAGCACGGCTGCACGCGGAGGCCACCTCACGAACCGTACCTTCAGGCTGACGTCCGTCCAGTAGATGTGATTGTTGGACACATCGAAGTCCAGCGCCGAGGCCTCCTTGACGCCCGTCAGCGGGATGGCCACGTCGTTGTTGTTGGTCTCCAGGGAGATCCGGTGGATGGCGGCCCTGCTGGTGAACACCAGGAAGGCCTCGGGGACGATGCAGGTCCTCATGTCGCTCAGCAGCTCCAGGCCGATGGGGCAGCCGCACTTGGTGGCGTGAGGCGTGAAGAAGCACAGGTGGCTGCAGCCCCCGTTCCCATCTGCACACGGGTTGGTTCCTGGGCGCGAGAAGAGCAGCTCGAAACTCAATGGCCCAGCAGGGAGAGGCGTGCGGGGCTCCAGTCCCACAGGGCTCTGTCCCAGCCAGACAGCGCGTGGGGACACTGGGGGGGGGACCGAAACCGAGGTCCTCCCCTGCTACGGGGAAGGGACGCTAACGATAACAACATGGCCTGGGGTGACCCAGTGCCTTTGAACTCAGTCCTTCTGCCCCGCAGCCGGGAAGGCGGGAGCTATTCCCACCCGGTTCTCTAGTCACGGAAAGTGAAGCCCAGAGAGGCTGGTGAAGGTCACATAGGAAGGAAGTGGTACAGGTGTGAGAGCGCCACGTGAGGGGACAAGTCTCTCTCTCTCTCGCACACACGCACGCGGGCAGCCGGGCCTGGACCCCACACCTGCTGGCCGGACTGACCGCCCGCACGGCCCCTCGCTAACTCGGCCTCGCCCAGGACCACCGAAGCAGTCTCTCCCTCGTTAAAGCAGAGCACTCAGGGTGTTCACTCATTTCTGGCCCCTGTTAATCTCGCTTACCTACTGAAGTGCTGTTAAAAGGTGGTTTTAATGTAGTGTTAAATATTTCAGCTAAAAAAAGAATCCTTTCCCCCACGTCTCTCAGTAAGGCCTGAGATGAGAGACGATGAACCTGATTTCTCAGCTGGAAAGCTCACCTGACAGTCCCATCTTTTTTCTGAACCGCTGGATTTTATTTTGTGTGTTTTTAAACCATCACTCACAGAGGCCTCACCTTGCACGACAGATGGTCAGCAGGTTCTAGAAGGCGACCGTGAAAGGGAGCTTATCGGTCTCATCACCTCTTTCTCAGGAACTGGGGTCACTGGATGGTGAGGCCTCACCTCCAGGCCTTGGCGCAGCTGCCCCTCTGCTCGGCTAACCTTGTCCCCACCTGCTCCCTAAATTCCAAGCTCAAGTGACCTCCCGTGTGTGTTAAAATCCCCACCATCCCAGCTATAGCCGCTGCCCGGCATAGACATAAGGAGCATCTCGCCTGCTAGATGGGGAGGCTGGGAGCTACTTGAGGCCGAGCCCAGGATCGTCTCTGCCCATTCATTCATTCATCCATCCATCCAGCAGAGGTCTGCTGAGCACCTCGGACGTGCAAGTGCTGGAGCAGGCCCGGAGGCCCCGCTGGGAACAGAGCCCCTGCCACACGGAGCCCACAGTCCTGCCCCACCACACCTGGACACTACTCTCTCCTGTGCAGCCTAAGGACCCGCATTTGGAATCCTTTTCATAAAGAGACAAATCATGTTAAGTGAGCTTTCTGCGGATCCTGGCTTTTAGATAAAAAGTGTGTATTTGCGGCCCCTAACTCCATCAGTTAAGGATCTGCCTTCAGCTCAGATGGTGATCTCGGGATCAAGATCAAGCCCCACATCGGACTCTGTGCTCAGCAGTGCGTCTGCCTGTCCCCTCCTCTTCCTCTGCTCCTCCTTCCCCTCATGCTCTCAAATGAATAAATAAATTCTATATATAAAAAAAGAGGTGTGTGTCCAGCCTAGCCACCCTGAATGAACACCACCTAGTGATGGGGCTGACGCAGACCCGGAGTGAGTCCCGAGCTCGGCCACACCAGTGGCGTGGCCATGCGTCCTTCCTTCCTCCCAGGGCAAATGGGGTGACACCGTCATGAGTCCAGGGGCTGCTCCGGCCACCAAGGCACGTGGCCAGAGCCTGGCACACAGCGGACACTTAAGAAACGTTAGCCAGCAGCACCCGTCCACGACCTCTACTCGTCAGTATCCCGGGCCGAGACACCGCGTCTGTTCCCTCTGCCTTCACCAGATTTCGCCACATCCCACCCTGCCCGTCCCCAGGGTGGGACCCCTGGACCAAGGGCAGCCACAAGCCCACTGCTTCTCCCCGGGGCCGCTCGGCTTGGCCCACCCGCGGCTGGAGGCTGGACAGACTCACCGACAGCCTTGGCCACGTTCACGGCCTTCAGCCCCATCAGGTCAGGCAGCTGGTCGATGAGGACGTCCCGGCTGGCCTTGACCTTGTGCACACGCTCGATGCTGCGGCGCTGCCAGTCGGTCCAGTAGATGAAGTCCCCCAGCAGCGTGAAGCCGAAAATGTGGGGCAGCTTGTCCTCCAGGAGTGTCTGCCTCTTTGTCCCGTCGACGTTGATCACCTGCAGGATGGCAGACACGGGTATGAACCGGCCTCGGGCCTGAGCAGCCAGGAGGGAGACGGGCCCAATGTCTGGGACGCTCTGCTGTGTCTGCACCCCGTGAGGCCGTGCTCCTGGCAGATCTGGACAAAGGACATTTTCAGAGGTGGGGCTGGCTCAGGGCTCTCCCTGCAGCCTCCCCTGCCTGGGTATGGGCACTGCTGGGAGGGCCAGGCGAGGCAGACAGCTGTCCTCTCCCTTCCTACTGCTGACCAGCAGTACCGAGGTGCGGGGTTCAGACCAGGGGCCGGCAGCGTGTACCTGCACCGGAAGGCGTCAGATCACACACTCAACGCAGACTTGAACGTGCAGAGGCTGGATTACTAACCCACCGTGTGCCCTGGGCAAGACCTCCCAGTGGTCTGTGGACCAACGTCGTGCTGGGTCAGGCCCAGAGGAACTCGGAGCGTCTGGCCTTCTGGCCCTCAGTCTGAGCCCGTAACTCTCGGACACTTTCCAGCCTCCCTGCCCCACACTAGCAGCCATTTACTCAGATCTGAAAGCTAGCTCTTTTTTTTGAAGAATCAGTGCTGATGAAAAGCATTAACCACAAAAGCCACAAAGGAGAAAGCTGCCGTCAGACATAAAAACACCTTCACCGACGGAAACACACAAGTGGGGTAGGATGGGATTCCGACGACAGGCAATGCCACAGCCGCTTCTGCGGAAAGGAAGACTCGATAAAACCCAGCATCAAGACGCTGCGGCTCTCAGGCCAGGATGAAAGAGACGTGACAAGTCCCCACGGCCCCCTGCAGCCCAACTGTATTTCCAGCTCCGCAGAAAAGCGACAAACCCTCTGCTTTACGGGCGGTGAGAACGGAAGATGGTTCAGATTCATGCTGAACAGAAGGGATGGGGGTTGGGTCGTCTGCCGTAGGACAGCACAGGACAAAACTGCCAGGTCACCTGGGAGGGGCCCAGCAAGCCCCTGCGCCCCGCGGGCCTCAGTTTCTCCACCTGTCACTGAAAGGAGCAGGTGATGTCATCCGGGCAACTTAACCAACGACAGAACGACGCCCGGGCCCCCAGTCTGGGGCGATTCGGGCAGAAGTGGGAGGCGCCAGCCCAGGTATGGATCCTGAAAGTGGATCCCCGCAGAGGGTTCCAGCACGCTGCCCAGGTGAGAGCGCAGGACTGGGGAACGCCCCCATACCGGCTCCCTGGAGGGAGGGGCTCAGGGCCCGTCTCCAGGCGCCACCCCAGGCCTCGCGGGTTAGCGGTGAGACGCACGTGATGGACTAAGTCTTCCAAATGGTTTGGGTGCCAGCCCTCAGAGAGCGCTCCGCGCAAAACTTGCCCCCGGGAAGGGTCTCATCCCTGGGCTCGTGGCCCGAGGAGACGAGGCTGGGAGAAGAGAAAGACAGCATCCCCAGGAACACATCCTGTCAGGGGAGGGACTCAAGTGTGGCCCAGGGACCCTTGCTCCTTCCTCGGCTGGGGGTCGCGTGGGCCACGCCAGGGGTCGTCCGCACCCGCACAATGTTGACCCTACAAAGGAAATGACCCACATCTAGGAAAAAAGACTCAGCTTTAATGCACCAAAAATATCAATTCTGCCTCCGTAAAACATTTTCCTCCTCCCTCGGTATTTCCATATTTTCTCAGTTTTCTTTAATAACTGAATTCCAGACATAAATAAACACACATTTATTGAACTGAGGTAAGGAAATACCTTTTTCCTGGTTCAAGAACAATGAAAACAAGCCCACGGAGGACACAGAGTCAACAAGGATGACGGGGCCGGCTGGCGGCGCCCCCTGTCTCCCCGCCTCTGCCCCCTCCCGCCCCTACCGTGAATGCAGGATGCCACCCCCCAACTCGGAAGCCGCTCGCCCACCCCCACCTGCTTCCACACCAGAGAACCCGTGAAGCACCTCGCCGGCTCTCCATCAAGACTCTAACACTTGAGAAAAATACACGAGACCAAAGTGGTTTTCAGTGACAGCTTTCTACACACCGGGAGTAAATCACTTCTGTCCATAAAAGTAACGGCAGGACCGGGCCCTACCCCAGTCCCGGAGCACCCGTGGTGTCTATGGGGAACAAGACACATTTCAACATCCCAACTTTCCTGGCGCCCTGAGAGGAACCAAGTGTAAGGAGACGAGACACAGGGCACAGGTCCACCGGACTCCCGTGAGGGTAACGTGTCCAAACCGGATTCGAGAATAAGGGAATCAAACTTTCGCACCCAAGACTGTTGGAGCCAAGGGAGAGTAGGGGAGACAGATTTTCCAGGTCAGGGGCTGGCAAACTTTCCCTGCAGAGGACCGTAAATATTTCCAGCTTTGTGGCCAGATGGTCTCGGGAGTTGAGAGCAGCCACGCGGGTGTGTGATGAGCCAGGCTGAGCGCCGGCAGAGCATCGTTTGTGCAAGAAACAGAAATAAGTCTGCGGACGCTGAAATGTGGATTTCGTGTCATTTTCACACATCATGAAATACTATTTTTCCTTCGATTTTTTCCCCCCATCATTTAAAAGTGCAAAAACCACTCAGTGTGCGAGAGTGGTACACACGCAGGCAACCAGGCCCATGGGCTATGGATTCTAACCCCCGCCCTCAACTTGAGTGCCCATGCCCTGGATTTTCAGGAAAGGAAACAGGATGTCTTTCCAAGATGTTACGTCAGAAACGATCACGCCGGGTGCCCAAGGTGCCCGGAGCCGGCCCTGCCCTCTCTGCCTGTGGCTTCCCTCCTCCTGGGGGGGGCAGCTCCTCGTTCACTGCCCAGTTCACTGCCCGGTCTGGGGGAGGGAGGGGCGGCGGAGAGGCGGGAGGAGTGGAGCAGAGACCTGCAGGTCCCAAAGCCCACTGTCAGCTACTCTCTGACGGGCAGCGCCCGCGGGGGTCTGCAGGGAAGCCCACAAAATGGCGGGCCCCAGAAGGTCACCCTGCCAGCAGATAGGAGCCCAAGCCACCCTATGAAAGCGCACGTTTCAAGGGAAGAGACTTCCTGTTTTCTGATGGAATAATTATCACAGTCAGATGTAACCCCTCAAATTAAAACCGCCCTGGTTACTTTGTTGCGCGTAATAAAAAAGATCTTAAACACCCACGTGGGTGCCCAGCGCACAGCTCAGTCGCCCGGAAGCCCCGTGCTCTAACTTCTTCCCTGGGGGACGAGGGACACACAGCCACCAGGCCTCGCGACCATCACTCCGGTGCCAAGTGCTTACCCTCGCAGCACCAGAAGTCCCCTCCGTCCACCCAGTCCGTGTCAGGAGCAGGGGGACAGGTATGTGTGACTTCCCAGTCTGTGACTTATCCTCAGCCCGCCCGCCTGCCTGCCCCACCGGGTGCGGGTGAGAGCCAGTCCCACGGCAGGTGACACGATGGCCGCAGGACACGCTGGCTCCCGCTGTTCTGGCCAGAGTGAGACAGCAGGGGGCCTCAGAGAGCCCTGATGGTTGCGGGGGATGGGCAGCAAGCCCGAGGCAGGCCACACACAGGTGACACCCCCTGCCGCAGAGACAGGCTAATGGGTCTGGGTCGGCCAGCAAGACTTCTGCTTGTTCAATCTGCGAGTCCAAGCAACCCGGAGGGAAGCAGCCTCACAGAGACAGCTCAGGACTTCAAAGGGGCCGCACCAGTCCCTGCTTCGATACAGTAACAGCTGAAACTGCTCTCCGAGGACAACGTCTGGAAGGGCCGGGCTGATGACCGGGGTGTATGCCCAGCTGTTAAAGGCTTTGCCCCTGTCAGCATTGCAAGGGGCACAATTCCTCCCTCTACTCTAGGAGCAAGAGGCAACAGAATCTGCACAAATATGTCAGCGAAGGGAGGGCTTCCAGACACATGCGGCTAGAAAACCAGATCCGGTGCTGTCCTGGGAGCTAGATGTCACCCCACCCCCTGCACCCCATCTCCTCCCTCGGCGTCCCTCTAAAGCACAGGCGGCCTCCAACGAGCTGCAGCTGTCCTCTCCCCCCACCCCCGCCCCGTGTCTGTCTCCCCTCCAGAACGGCCGCCCCCGTCGGGACACAGGTCTGTCCCCTGCTGCTCTCCCAGCATGAGGCAGCGCCCGTGGATGCTGGGAACAAACAGGTGCCCGCGGAGGGTGCAGAGGGGGCTGGGGGGACGTGACGGGAGCTCTGCCCAGGGGCCCGCTGAGCAGCCGTGGGAAAGGGGCAAGTGGGAGCCACAAAGAGAGTGTGGGAGCGGGCACTCGACACAGACCCGGTGTGTTCTGAGTCCCCGCCCACCGGCAGCCGGGAGACCCCAGAGAGACCCGAGAGAGAGTTCCGGTCTGCTTTGGGAGACAAGGCCGACTCACAAGAGTGAGGGCTGAGCCAGAGCTCGAGCACTGGGCAGGTCTGGGAGGCGAGCACTGGGCAGGTCTGGGAGGCGCTGTGGCTTCCAGCCGGGAGACGCTGCCTCCAGGTAGGAACCCGGATGTCAGCATTCTGCAGAAGGTGAGTCATCCCCATGCAGGACAGCAGGGCACGTGGGCTTCCGAGGGAGAGAGCGGGGGGGGGGGGGGGGGGGGGGGGGGGGGGGGGGGGGGGGGGGGGGGGGGCAGGTGGGCTCGGAGGGCACCCGGGAGGGGAGGAGCTGCCCAGCGGGGGTCCCCACACGAGGCCACGGCCACCAAGGGCCTGGCGTCTGGCAAGCAGCAGGGACAGAGGCAGAAATCGCATGGCGTCTGCCAAGAACAGAGAGAGAAGTGCAGGCCCAGCAGTCACTAGTTAGAGACAGCGAGTCCTAGCTGCTTTTATGAATGCGGTGGACCCCTGTGACGTGAGACCTAAGGCCTGCAGCAGGTCAGAGGGGAAGGGGAAGTGTTCTCAGTGTGGGGAGCCCCGCCGGGCAGGGAGGGGAAGAGGGGAATGCACAGGCAAATGGTGGGTGGTAGACACACCCGAGGGCGCAGCTGGGCTCGTGGGAAGGGCCTGCGCGAGAACTAAGGGAGCCCGGGGGTCTAGATCCGGGAAGAGGGTTAGGAGAGTGGGACATGCAGCAGAGGCGGCCACGGGGACACAGAGGGGAATGGGGGGTCGTGTCCACAGACCATCCCACGAGGCTCCAGCCTGCAGGTGTTGGGGAAGTCGGGGTGCCTCCCAGAGCGAGCCCGGAGGAGCAGCCTGAGCCCACCCACCCCCCGGGGGGCCACCCCGCAACTCTCAACGGTCATGACGGTAGCTAGCTGGCCAGCTGAGGGGCTGGCCTGAACCTGACGTCCCGGACAGCTGTCACACACAAGGCCAGGAGGACAGCCCACCTGCAGGGCAGCCCAGACCCGCCTGCGACTCGGCCTGCCCCATAAGCTGCATCTACGTTCCGCTAATGCCATCCAGATGAATCCCTGTGTCATCAGCCCGGCCCTTCCAGACCTTTGTTCTCCTCCCAGTTCATCAAGGGATTAGCCACAGCTGCCCCATAAAGTCCTTCCTGGGATCCTGGTGGGCGGAACGCAGGAGCCCGCTTACCTCTTCAAAGGGACAGCCAGTTTATCACTGTCGACACTTCCGTTCTTCCAGAGCCTTCCCTCTGCGTTCAGAGCCAGCCCGAGCGCGCAGCCAGGCCGCACGGAATCCCTTCTCCCTGACGAAGGCAACTGCTCGAGGTGGGCCCGAGGCCAGCACCTGGGCTCCTCAGCACCTGGCCGGCCGTTCCACTGTCACTGGGCATCATTCCCGGGAAACGTCACCACTGCTAGCAGCATGTCCTGTCTACACCTCCCCTGACCACCCCCCCACCTGGAAACCGGTCTCTCAGCAGTTCTCCCAGAAGCCCTCGGGATCCTCTGTGACCGCCAGCAGGGGCTTCTGCACCGAGCTGGTAGCCTGATCCGAAGCATGGTCCCGAGGGGCACAGCAGAGGGACAGCTGTTGGGCATACGTACCAAAGTGGCCCGGACACCTGGGACAGAGCTGGCACTCACCAGGTGCTCGGCGGCAAAGCCCGGGACCCGAGAGCGAGGGCCGAGAGGCCACAGCAGGGACTTGGAGGCAAGGCACCTCTCAGGCTCGGTCCACCTCTGAAATGTTCACCCCTATGTCTGGGGTATGTCCCCACTGGAAAGAATGCCAGAGCCTGAGAAGTCAATGCCACCCAAAGCACCATGATTCACCTGGGGCGTCCCCACTGAGGGGAGAAGACAGGCTGAGCTTGTGTGGAGGGTGGTCCCCATGTCCCTGCATGTCAGCAGTGCCCCTTGCCCCCGCACAGCGCCTGGGACGGGGTGCAGGGGCGTCGGGCACAAACCCCACAGCTAGGGTCAGCCCCGGTGTGTGGGAAGTGGCAGTGACGGGCTCCACCGGGGTTGGCATTCCCAAACTGTGTGCCCCAGAGCCAAGGTGAAGAAAGAAAGGGACCCTCAACCATGAACTTTGAGAACACCTACACACCTACATTTCCCAAATCTGCTTGATCCCACACGTAGATTCCCAAATGCTTCTGATTCTGCGGCCTCTCTCTTCACACTTTCTGGGGATTAGCTCCAAGCAGACACTTGGGGTATGCGTTCCTGGTTTGCCCGCGGAGCCCCTGTGCGGGGGAGACTCCGTCCCTGACGCCGGGCCTTCCCTCACCGTGACGGGCCATCTTCAGTTCTTCCGTTGGTTACCTTTGAAACTGTGCTCCTACCTCTCCCCAGCCTTGTGCCTCCTAACTTCGGTCCCTTCTACTTAGCAGTGACCAAGAAAATGACGTTCGGATTCTGTCTGGAAGCCTGACGCTATCTTAGGGCTTTGTCTGGGGACTGATTCTGAAAGTGGAAACCCACCCACTTGCCACATCACCTCGCGCAGGGTACCGCGCGTGCGTCTGGACCTCTGTTTCTCATCCACAAACGGGGACCATGCTGCACACCATCAAATACTCTCGAGGGACCAGCACGTGAAAGTGTGCAACAGCACCCGCCATCGGGAAAACGCACGTCACACCCAGGACACGCGACAGCGTGGCCACCAGGACAGCCACGATCACAATAAAGGGCATGGGACGTTACAGCGGCGGAGAGCAGAGCACACGTATGCTGCCAGCGACCGAGAGCGCCCAGCGGTGCAGACCGCGGGCCAGTCTGACGGCTCGGCTCGTCAGTAGAGCACACGTAAAATTCCCACACGGCCCAGCAATTCCACTCCTCGGTGTGTATCCAGGAGAATTAACAACAGCTGCGCTAACAAAAACTTGCACACGGCAGCCAAAAGGGGGAAACAACCCAAATGGCCATCAACACGCGGTGGACGACGTGCCGTCCATCTGTACGACCAGCGTCATCCGGCCATAAAAGCGAAACGCAGACAGGTGCCACCGTGTGGATGAGTCCCAAACACATCACGCTGTGTGAAGAGGCCACGCACGAGGCTGCGCTCCGGAGGACCGCCCTGCCACGGGGTATCATGTGTACTACGGCCCCAGCCCCCTGCCGTGGGAGAACACGGAGCCACGCCTCTAACGTGCCCACCCATGGAGACGGAGCCTCCTCGGCTGACCCCGAAACAGGGGTCGTGCTCAGGCTCAGCGGCTCGAGAGAAACTCCCTTTAGCAACAAGGCCATTTGTAGGGGATCTGACAGGAGCCGGCCGCTCGGGCAGCCACTTGGAGGAGAGGCACCGACCGAGCCCCGAGACCCCTTCCAGTTCCCGCTCAGAAGCATGGCTTGAAACCCTGCGAGGCAGACACACATCGGTCTCCTCACTCCCGCCCTCCCCCTGCAAGCTGCGTGGTGGGGGACTCCCCGCGAAGCCACGAGAGGAGCGAAGGTGACCCCTGGGAGGGCATGTCCATAAGAGCGATGTGACCAGAACTGAGGGAGGCGTCCACACCGGGGACAGGTACAAACATTGGGGGCTTTCTGCTACGGGGACAAATTTAATTAACTACCGCATCGAGGGCACCTCCAAAAAATACACCCGCGAGCAAAGAGCAAGTTACCAAAGAACACATCTGGACGTGGCTTAACTTAATCGCGTGGAATCACGCAGAACAAGACCACATACTGTTCAGGGAGACATCCATGTGGCAGAAGAAAACATCTCGGGAACACATCACCAAATTCAGAGTAGCGGTCACCGCTGGCTTCAACTATGTTGGTAAGATTTTCTGTCTTACGCAGGGTTGTGGGCACATACATGTGACTTTTCATTAAGATTTCGTATTTTGAGGGACACCTGGAGTGGCTCAGGTCATGGTCTCAGGGTCATGAGACCGAGCCCCACCTCGGGCTCTGAGCTCAGTGTGGGGCCTGCTTGGGATTCTCTCTCCCCTTCCGTCTGCCCCTCCCCCTGGCTTGCACACACGTGTACACACACACACACACACACACACACACACACACAGAAGGCACACGCCCTCTCTCTCTCTCCCTCCCTCTCCCTCTCTCTCTCTCTCCCTCTC